>JBBPPX010000563.1:0-12028 GCA_038092235.1 Leccinum boreale | reverse complement strand
AACAAAGCTTGTCCAGGCACACTAACCAGAACTAACAAAATAGGATCCTAACCAGACACTAACAAAGTATTTTCAGGCACACTAACCAGAACTAACAAAGCAGGATCCTAACCAGGCACTAACCAAGTACTAACCAGACACTAACCAAGAAACTGATCCGCAAATTTGTACCGTGGGAATTGGGCGCTTAGTGGCGGCTGTATCGGAGGTAGTATGGACGATTTACTGTTATATGAGCCATGTATCACATGATTCTGATCACAGGCAGCCGAGATATAACCAATTTAGTGTCAGATGTCATTTTCGACGAAATTGTCAGTGAGAAGGTGTAGCTATCACATCTAAACCCGCCAGATCCATGGTTCAATCTCACTAGACAATATGTAGCCTGGATTGGTGGCTTCCATCTGCGCCAGTGATGTCGCGATTCTGACCATAGGCAGTTGAGATATAACCAATTCCGACCTGTATGTTGATAAAACATAGATTGACCTCTGTGAAGTCGAACGGTGCGGATCCGCGGTTCGCTACCACTGAATATTATGTAGCATAGATGGTTGGCTTCCATCTGAGCCAGTTATTGTGCAATGCCGATCATAGGCAGCCGAGATATAACCAATTTCGACCTGTATGTTGATAAAACATATATTGACCTCTGTGAAGTCAAACAGCGGTGGGAAAAATCAGGAAAAATCAGCAATCATGGAAGTCAATCATGGAAATATTTTCTTAGTCTGGGTTAGGCAACAAATATTTCTTAGTCCAGGTTAGGAGGTAAAGCAATGTTAGTCTTGGTTAGGAATATTAGCAAAGCCAGAGTTAGAAGTAACTGAGCAATTAGCAGTGGGAAAAATCGGAAAAAATGGGTGATCATGGATGTCAATCATGGGAATATTTTCTTATTCTGGGTTAGGAGGTAAAGATTGGTTAGTCCTGGTTAGGAGGCAAATCAATGTTAGTCTGGGTTAGGAATATCGGCGTTAGTATCAGGCAAATCAATAGTTAGTCCTGGTTAGGAGGCAAATCAATGTTAGTCTGGGTTAGGAATATTGGCATTAGTATCAGGCCAATCAATAGTTAGTCCAGGTTAGGAGGCAAAACAATGTTAGGCTGGGTTAGGAATATTGGCAAAGCCATATTAGTCCAGGTTAGGATTCCTGCTTTGTTAGTTCTGGTGAGTGTGCCTGGTTATTATGTAGGTGGCTGTGTACATCTGTCACTATCTGTCACTATCTGTCACTATCTGTCATCCCCTGACACACTGTCAATCTCTGTCACACTGTCAAACTCTGTACCCTGTCACTCTGTCACACTGTCAGACTCTGTCAGTCATTGTCACTTTCTGTCACTTTCTGTCACTCTGTCGGTGAAGTGCTGGTTTGCTGATGTCCCTAGTTCCATTGATTCATGATTCGCCATCACCGACCATACCTGGTCGTAAACATCCCAAACCCGAGTCTGAACATAGATGGTAACCCTATTGAGGATCTACATCAGCACAAATGGTATATGTTACCACCTCTAGATGAAGAAGAAGAAGATGAAAGTCCTCCACCTTCTAAGTTATGGTTAGCACCTCGTCAGCAGTGTAATGAAACACTACCAGAGTTCAGAATGAGACCACACCAACATCATCCTACTAGAGATAACCGTTCTGCTACTTGTTTACCTCCTACTCCTATTGAAGTTTGACGATCTAATTGAATCCCTATTCCAAGGATCATTCCTGGAAATACATATGGAGATCGACTGCCGATTGAAATTGAGCGAGACCTTAATAATCATCCTTGAACTCCAATTCATTTATCCTGCTGAACCTATGGACATTTTATCCACAAATATAGTAGATGATCCAAATCAGATGTACGAGTCATATGCTCGTCACATCAATAATCTCCTCTCAGCTGCTATTGCACCTGACTCTGTTCCTAAGCAATATCAAGATGTTCTTAAACTGTCATCGGATGAACAGAAGAACTGGAGATTGGCTATGGACGAGCTTGTGGACCTTCCAAAAGGACATCACCCCATCAAGGGAAGATGGGTATTTGCTATAAAATCTGATGGACAAAAAAAAGCACGCTTTGTCACCAAAGGATTCACACAAGTTTTTGGAATAGACTATGAAAACACCTTCGCTCCCGTTGCACAGTTTGAATCTGTCCGCAACCTTGCCGCTATGGCAGCTCTTCATGGCTGGGAGCTATACTCTCTCAATGTCAAAACAGCCTTCCTCTTTGGTGAACTCAAGGAGGAGATTTACTTGGAGCAACCAGCAGGTTTCATAGTTAAAGGTCAGGAGACAAAAGTCTGTCAACTGAGAAAGTCCATCTATGGACTGAAGCAAGCTGCGCTTCAATGGAACAAGCAGTTACACAAGTCACTCCTGGAGATGGGCTTCACCCGTTCACTTTCCGACCCAGGAACTTATGTCAAGATTATCAGTCAGGATATCATTATCCTTATTGTTTATGTTGATGATGCACTTTTTACTGGTAGTAAAGAATTGCTTGTGAACGCTCATGTCAAGACATTCATGAAGAGATGGGAATCTCGCTATCTAGGCAAGGCTAAAGAGTACTTGGGTATTCGTTTCACTCAAGATCTTTCAAAGGGAACTTTTTTTTTTTAAAATCAATTTTTGTCCCATGGAGAGTGTGCGTATTCTAAGAGGACAATCTACCTAAGCCACAGCCAGTGGAGCTCTATAGCTACAGTACGATTGTGAGGCCGATACATCTCGTGAACTGTGGATAACATGTGCTCCCGCCCCCGAGGGGGCCAATCGCATGGTTGGAATATAGGGTGGTGAGACGAAATGAAACGAAGTACCTACGTCAGCAAAACAAGCTATGGAAAGCCGGACCAACAGACCCTACCCTACTCAATAGGAATCCTCATGGATGTAGGAGTGAATATAAAAGTGAAGAAATGAAAGGAATGAAGTCCTTTGGTGAGTTGGAGGCAGAAGTGTGGATCCTACTTTGGCTGATTTTTTTTGACATGAAAGAGACCCAAGCACACAATCTCCCGCGCTGGACAGTCGAGGAGTCCTGCGCTCAAGGACACAGAGATGACAACTAAGTCACCCTCAGCCTGCGTGGAGAGTATGACATCCCCATTGGAGTCCACGCCCACATACATCAGCGAGGCCGATGCACACAGTAGTTGGACCACCTGGGGAACATCATTGGGCATAAGGTTGGTGAGGGTGGGACGCATCAATGAGTCAACACTGTTGGACATGAAAGCAGGGCAGCGTTTGTTGTCTAGAAGCTGCTGAAGCCAGTCGTGGCTGGGGGGTGCTGTGCGACTCATTGGGGAGGAGGTGGAGATAGGAGAGGGGGGAAGTTGGTGGCTTATCGAGGAGGCCATGCTGAATCATGGTCCTTGGGGAGAGAGGGAATGAGAGAGAGTCCTGCTGACCGAGGAGCGAAGTGAGTTGAGCCCGCAGGTCTGCTACCTCCCGTTGCAGAGCCCAAAATTCTCCAATGGCCACTGCTGGAGCAGCGGCACATGGTGGGTGACCCTGAGGGGGGGGCAGGGCCAGAGGCACCACCCGCAGTGGAAGGTGTGGGTAGAGGGGGCTTTGAGGAAGCAAGCTGGGTCCTAAAATGGAGCAGCATGTTGTTTTGATAGAGCCGGACTATCACCGGGAGAACCTTCCCTGTCTCAGGATCCAGGGCAAAGGGGGACAAGTAGGCCTTGAAGGAATGAAAGAGGGAGACCACCCATTGAGTGGCCTTGGTGCTGCCCTTCAGACAGGCAAGCGGGATGGAGGGCACATCAAAAGACGTGCCCTTATGGGGGCCATCCTTGATCATCCAACACCAGGTGTGGGGGTGAGCATGCAGATGGCGAGCGACGAATCCAGGGATCAACAGAGGGGTGTAGTGTAGAGAGAGGGTCCCCTTGGGGAAGGAGTGGAACCTCCTGCCCACCTCAGAGAGAGGTACTGCACAGGGCGAGTCCAGGGGGCATTGATGGGGGGGTCAATGAGGAGTTGTGGTGGTATTCCCACAGGGGGATGATGGTGGTAAAAGGTCAAGAGGCATCCAAAGGGAACTTTGATCCTAGACCAAATCTGCTATGCGGAGAAAGTTATTCAATGCTTTGGTCAGGAGAATTGTAAACCCATCTCGACTCCTCTACCCACCGGCTATACACCGAGACCTAACTCAAATCAGGCCACTGCTTCTCTTCATTCGTCATATCAATTGGTCATTGGATCATTGCTCTACATCATGCTTGGCACACAACCTGACATCGCCTATAGCACATGACCTGACATCGCTTATGCAGTGATCAAGATGTCCCAGTTTGCAGCCAATCCCTCCGAGGAACATTTGCAAAGAGCCCTTTATATTGTCAGATATCTTTCTACCACGAAAGACCTTTGCATCTTATACTCAAGACATGGACCAAGTTCTGGTCTTATCGCTTACAGCGATACTGATTGGGGAGGAGATCTGGAAACATCCAGATCTATGACAGGTTATGTTGTTTACCTCGCAAATGGACCTATATCATGGATCAGCAGACGACAGAAGAGAGTCAGGCTTTCTTCCACTGAAGCGGAATACTGTGGCATGATGGATACTGCAAAGCAGTTACAATGGCTTCGGAACTACTTTTCCAAACTCAATTGTCCGCTCAAAGCCATTTAGCCCCAACTAGCATCTTATCAACACTATTATGTATTATGTTTAAATTAATACTAGGGATTTCGTCTGTTTACGGATTTAACCAAACTTCTCACGACACGGACTGATGACAGCCATGCATCTTCCCAGGCAGTCAATGGAGCGGATGACGCAGATGGCGTCGAAGTGGTAGAAGGCGATGGAGGAGGGGAACGGTATGCGGGATCTGTATTCTCCAGAAGTTCTTTGTCACTCCTGTGTATTGAGACCGAATTGTGAACTGCGTTGATCTTGTTGATCTCTGCCTGGATATCTTCAGGTCCGAAAGGAGGGGATAGGGAAGGGAAAGGAATGAGATTGGGGATAACATCTATCGGGAGGGGGAGAATTGCTTGTGGGCTTACTGCTTCTACTTCTGCGGGAATGTGAACATGGAGGGGTGGACAAGGAAGACCCGGGGGGAAGAAGGAGTTGTGGGGATGGTAGAGGGGTAGAGTATATGGTCATCTCAGCCAGAAAGCGATCTAGATCGGTGACAAACTCGGTCATCCCGAGCTGGTGCATGGCTGAAAGAAGATGTTCATCTATGGCTCTGTGGGCTGCGACGATTTGGGAGGAGAGGAAGGTGGTATGTGAGTCTGAAGAATTCTGCATATTGGAGGCGATACCTCCAAGACGAGAGGCATGAGTGAAAGTGTTGTATAGGGAATGAAGAGGAGAGTCGATGTCAGCATGGGCATAGATATCCATGGTATAACGAGCATTCTGTAAGTAGGTGCGAAGCCTATGCAGGTCCTCTGGAGAGGCGTCATCGGTCCTTAACTTGCTGGCGTAGAGGGGGACGTCGACTGCCTATATATGGTAGACATTCGATCTAGCAGAGAGGGGAGGGAAACCAATGCGCCATGGAATGGCGCTTTCGTTGTCAGAGTTGTTTACATTCTGGGGAGTGGGAGAAAGGGGAGGAGAAACGAGATCGTCCGGGCCCAGAGGTTTTCCACTAAGAGGACTGGTAGGGGAGGAAGAACTACACGATGAAGGAGGGGGTGAAAGAGATAAGGTAGATACGGAAGAAATTGAGTCGGAAGGGACATAGCTAGACATTTCGATAAGAGAGGATGGTATTGGGTTTCTAAGACGAGAGAGTTTTTGAAGGAAAAGCAGCAGGGTGGAGTTTCTTATATGCTAAGAGGATTGTTTTGGCGTGTTTTAGTTCTCGTTCTGGGATCCAGGTATCTTCTTCGGCCGTATATCCTTTCCATTGGATTAGATATGTGCGGTTGTCAAGGGGACCTCGGTGGCGTATGATCCACAGTATTTCAAATTCTTATTAACCTTTGATAAGGTCAGGTGGTGGAGCAGGGAAATTCGGACCATGTACGGGATTTTCGCGATAGGGTGATAAGAGGGAAGTGTGAAACACATTGTGAATGCTCCAGGTTTTAGGGAGGCGTAGTTGATAGGTGATGGGAGATAAGACCTGGGTGATGGTAAAAGGTCCCTCTCGTTTCGGAGCAAATTTCCGAGAGGTGAGATTTCATTTGAGATTCTTTGCTTCAAGCCAAACTTTGTCTCCTTTTGAGAATGGAGTGAAACCTCTACCGTTTCTGGAGGACATGACCTGGCAGGCAAGTTTATGTGCTGCAAGGGCTTCATCTCAAGCGGCAAAGAGGGCCTTGAGTCTGGATTCGATAGTGAGGAGATTGGAATCAGCGATAACGGTAGGGAGGGAACGGGGTTCAAAACCCATCATGAGGAAGAAAGGGGATTTTCCGGTTACAGAATAGGGGCGATGATTGTGAGCAAACTCTGCTTGAGTGATCAGATCAGACCATGTGGTGGGGTTGTCTCCACAAAGGATCTGAAGATAGGTCTCGACCTCTTGATTGACATGTTCCATTTCTCCGTCAGTTTGGGGATGATAAGTGATCGAGAGGAATAGATTGTAGCCGAGGACTTTCCCGAGTTCTCTGGCGAAGGAAGAGGCGAATTGGGGACCGCGATTGGATATGATTTTATCGTAGAGTCCGAAGCGTTTGTATACTTTGTGGAAAAAGAGGGTTGCTATCCCTTCGGCGGTGATGGTTTTCTTGGTAGGACAGAGAATTACCCCTTTTGTAAGCCCGTGGTCGACCATGACCAATAAAGAGTCAAATCCGGAGGAAGAGGGGAGATCGGTGATAAGATTGCAAGAGATCTGTTGGAAGGGGCAGGAGCAGGTGGATTTGATTGGGGTGAGAGGCAGTACGGTGGGGTGGGTATTAGCTTTGCATTGCTGGCAGAGGGAGCAACCTTCAACATATTTCTGGACAAATTGGGTGAGACCAGGCCACCAGTATTCTGCGGCAACGAGTTGGTGGGTTTTGAGATAACCAGGGTGGCCTGCTGAAGGATGGTCATGAGAGCAGCGTGCAGTGGAGGAACTCGCTCCCTGCCATATCCCAACGCACGAATCACCAAGTGATGACAGAGGTGTCCACCGAATGGCCGATTCAAGTGCTTGTGCAAGCCGGGACAATGGACAGGCTGGTGAACGTGCTTATTCACGGTCTCAAGGGCGTTTCGGTCGCAGTGACAGAAAATAACAGGGAGACATCATTGCGGGATGGGAATACAAGGGATTTGATTATCGATCAATGCGAGTTTGCATGGGTGTGGTGGAAGATGTTTCGCAGTTTTGTGACACCATATGTGTTTTTTGAGGCGAGTACGAGGATTCCCCCCTTCTTCTCAGAGGCTAAATGAGACGTAAGCTTTTACGCAAATGGTTCGTGTAGAGTCGACCCTCGAGCAACACTGCTCCAAACGTGCCCATCCACGTTGTACAATACTGTTCGGAGATATTTGGGGTCGTGAAGGAGTGGATCACCACTGGCAGGGGCACACATGACTGCTTGGATGAGGTCCAGTTGTACGAGACGGTCAGAGCTTTTTTGGAAGCACTGCTGGATAGATCTGTGCCCGACTGTCCTCCGGCCGAGGACAACGACGAACTTGCTCGTGCCTGGGACAAGTTGGAGGTGACGAGGAAGAACACGATGTCGACGTTCTTGTCACACACGTTGCATCCAGGCGTCGTTGCTCAGGTTTAGTTGGGCTGGTCTCTGTTGATTGATGAGGTGGAGTGATATTGTATCTATCTTATCTCGATCTTATCTGCTACTATGTGGGAAAAACATTGTGAATCTTACCTGCTGCATGGAAAACTCAGCCGATGCCTTCATCTTCATCAACGACTCCCAACGACCAACATTACATGAGAGCCCACTCACGACCCCTACATACCCCCAAGAAATCCAAGTCTGGGATGCTCCTGGCTATCACAGAGTCTAGAACTTGCAAGCAGGAACGGCTTCAAGGAAAATCCCACTAGTCTGAACACCGATGACAAGGTTGGGAAAAAGTACTACAAGAAAACGGCAAGAAGAGAAAGGTCGTCGAGTTGGTAGTCTCTCTCACTCCTCTCTCTCGTGTTCTCAACCGTTTCTCTCTAGCGAAAATCCCACCCCGAACTGCAGGCCACTTTCAAAGAACTTAAAGCCGTCAAAAGGGTTGTGCTCAACGAGCAAGCCCTATCAGGGTCCATCAGAACCACGGGACTCGCGTCAAGGGAATTTCAACCATCCATCAAGCCGATCTTCACAATGCCGCACTCAAAGTTGTCAAGCTCAGAGAATATGACGAGGACCTTTTCAGTCTTGAGCCCTTCCTGTTTCCCTATGGTAATCGGTTTACAATGTCGGTACATTCACTGATCATTCCACCTCCGATGTAGAAAGGCTGACATTGCCAACTAGAAACTCGTCCAGCGGACCATCTTACAAGACCATCTCGATAATCTGATGGACAGACAAGGAGAGTTTTCTCGAGCAATTTTCGATGCTTTATCAAAAGGTGAGCAATCTTGTTGTATATGCACACAAACGAACTCGAATGTCATTGGGAATAGATTGTCGCCGCGTAATCATCCCTATTGATGAGACATGGGCTTAAACGGACGTCTGTTTGAGATTGTCTGGCTCCGTGGGGGCAGGTTCCAGCTCGCGGTCAACTTTGATCCACAGTCAATCACGTTTATCAAAAGGTGAGCCATCTTGTTGTATATGCACACAAACGAACTCGAACATCGTTGTGAATAAATTGTCGCCGCACAATCCCTTTCTGCTCGAAAGTCGACAACCGACCAGTCTCTGATGCACGTCTGCACTATATCAACCAACGAGACATGGCTGTAAATGGACGTCTGTTTGTGATTGTCCAGCTCCATGGGGGCAGGTTCCAGCTCGCGGTCAACTTTGATCCATGAATATGATCATGCTGTTCAAGGAGGTTCGGAACCTGTTGTAGTCGAAATTTCAGGTGCTACATGTGATCATGTATGTGGCACTTGAAGGTCATACCTTTGTTTTGCTCCTGACCAACTCGGCGACTAGCGTGCCTTGAATATTTCTGTTTCTGTTTTGTGTTTGTTTTGTTTTTCCAGTACAACGGGGCGCGATTCGTTTTGGACGCGGAGTGTCGCCGGTGTTGCAGAACGAGACTCGATCAATCTGTACTGGGACATTCTGTGGGCGGTGAGACTTGCCGAGGTGGGCGTATGCACACGAGGCGTTTTTGGAGCTGCTGAGTCGCAAGATGCAGGTTGCGGTGAGTGAGCTTTCTATTTCCTGGATCTTGTATGTGGGGCTGAGGCTGACAGGTTAATGACGGGGCCCAGATTGCTCAATTGCATTTGGAAGGATACGCTAATCTGGAGAGTTGGGTGGCGGAGCTGGAGAAGTGGATTGAGGGTGTGCTGTTGTGCTGTTGTGCTTGTCTGGTGCACATTGTGCAGGTCAGGCATGTTGAGTTTGATTGGGCAGATGATGTTAACCTATCGGTGTCACGATAGGCTGCCAGCATCGGGGATGGGCTATGAGGAGTGGTTGCTCACAATGAGAAAATATTAGGATCACCCTTCCGACGGTGATCTCATGTTGACAGATCTGAACACAGCTGAATCCATCGACTTGAATGACATGCCGGATGTGTTCGGTGCTAGATACACTCATGAGAAAGGATGCCTTCCGGGCACATGCAAATTGTTCCTCGGTGAAATCTGTGATGTCCTCAACAATCTCAATAAAGATGCCCCGTGAGTGTGCCTGCTCACCGAGGTTTACGGATCGGGCAAATCTGCCATGGCTCAATTTTATTGCTCAATTCAAAAGTGATTGGGCAAAATCTGTTCAGTAGAAAGATCGGTTTGGGAACTCATCCGGTGTTGCAATTAATTGTAATTCAAGTGGTTTTGGCTTCTTGACCCTACAGTAATGTTTCTATACAAGTACTAGCTACTATTCTCAGAATAATGATATGCATATCATTATGAACCTCAAGTCAAAGTGCACTTTAAATTTGAGTCCAAAATTAGTATCATGTGACCTTGGACCTTGGAATGATTGTAGTTGTCCGGAAATTTTATGTCATCTTGGACAATCTGTGGCTGCTGCAGATTTCATTCTGTAGGAGCTGGAAATGCTGGAATGTCTGTGGTAATTGGAGACCCTGGGTAACCTGGAGCCCAAACCCCCAGTTTGCTGATGGGGAATGAGGAAGGTACAGACTTACACAGTGATATGAATTGGCCAGATGAAGTCGAGGATGTGAGTGATGATTAGGAAGAGGAAAATGACTTGGATGTGGAGTGATTGTGTCACGGTTGATGGTTGGATGTGGGTTTGGTTGGGCGCAGGCTGAGTTGGGTCACAGGGTGGGTTTGTTCTGGTGTGAGGTTTCAAGTTGTTCTGGTGCGGGTTTGATTGGACACTGGACTCATTTTTTTGTTGTTACATGCACGTCTATAGCCACTATCATTAGCAGCTATATTGTTCTATATAGCCTCTACTAGACAATACTACACGTGCTACAGATTGCTACCATGGCTATGAGATCTACTTTGGCTGCTTCGAGAAGCTATATAGCTAATAAGATGTGTGCTAGTACATGATGCTATGGTTGGCTATCATAGATGTGCCTCGAGTTTAAGCTGCTATAAAGTAGGCACTATGCAACAGCAACTACACAGACTACAAGAACTATGTAGCACTATATAGTATTTGTATTTTTCCTGATGCTCCTTTGTTCAGGAGTCGTTCAGAAGCAACTTAGGCTGATGTCTTTTGGCGAACCAAGGAGGACTTGAGCATCATCGATCATCGTGGGAGATATTGGCATGGAAATCAAAGGGATCGACTGCAAGGTAGGTGCACTTTCACCCATCTTGATTCGGAAATGTTTTTGTCTAGCTTTTGAGGCCGTCACATTGCACATTGATACTTTTTCGGCTATCAATCAACAGACTTTCGAGCGTCGCTTCCCCTGCTTCTTTCTTTTTTGCTGTTTCCTTTACTTATAAATTCCTTTGTGCGTGGACAGGCTCGATGTTTTTCTAATGGACATCATTGCAGACGTGGCTTTCAGGTCATACTGACCTTTGGAGACAGTGACCTGAAACAGGTGTTCGAATGCATGTCGAAATTGGTCGGACGCGATATTAACGTCCACAAAGTTGTTTTTCTGTCATAACCACTTTCTCTTTCTCTCCTTAACGGTCTTTCGAGGACAGCTGTCCCGTCCAAATGGCTCGATTGCACCTCTGGGCACGTAACGTCTCGTAGTAGGCCCAATATCAGGATGGTGAATCAGTTTGACGTTGGGTGTTGGAGCCCTTGTCATTGGAGGTGAGCCCAACTATGCAACTTATGCTGTCGGTCCACTGATTATTGTATGTCGTGACTTGCGCACAATATAGACACGGCCCAGTGCACGCACTACATTATGTATTTGTTGTATGCTTTGTTCAACCCCCTCAGTGTTCACAATCCAGCAGGCCCATAAGGTCTAAATACTGCTCAAGATGCTGTTCGTCCTCCCCAACACTAACATATATCATCTCCACACGTTGTTCGACCTTACTCCTCCTCCTGACAGTTCAACTTCCTAGTTCACAAAAGCCTCTCCCCCGCTATGTTACTAAATTCGTATGCCTGCCCAACCTCACGGAGATGCTGAACCTGAGGACACATATCCTCGAGCAGGTGGCCAAGGCGCTGATGATCGAGATTAGGATGCGGCGCGAATGGCGGATGCACATGCTTGGGGAGAATTGCTGAGCAAAGCCTGTGGAGCTGGACGAGTACATGGTTGTGCGCACACAGGGGGAGCCAGTGAGCATGTATTGGGTGGATAAGGTGCCAGTGAAGAATGGCACGTGCCATGTGGTGAGTTGTTCTGTCAGACTATTGGATGCCATCAACGACACTAAGTTAATCTTGCATGCTCTGCCACCTGGTAGACTGGTGCATGCTAGGCCAAGCGGGCTCATTGCCCCACTCAGGTTGTGT
>JBBPPX010000562.1:0-12036 GCA_038092235.1 Leccinum boreale | reverse complement strand
TGATGTACATTGCACTAGTCTCGTACTCCTATACCCAGTTATGATTCTATCAAACGTGACCTGAATGCTCTAATATTTAGAGAGTTGCGCGCCCGCTCGAGAAAGTTGTGCGCCCTCCCGAGAAAGTTGCGCGCCAGTCCGGGAAAGTTGCGCGCCGAATGAAAGTGCATTTGGACCCTCATACATGACTCTACGAAGTTCTCGTCCAAACCTGCGAGACCGTGAAGCTTGGACTAGCTTGAAATTCTTTGCACAGTTTAAAAATTCAGATTTTAGCAGACGGGCGATTGCGCGTTACGGCTCTTTGAAACGCATGCAGACGTCGATTCCCTTGGGGCGAAATGCGCATTCGCTAGCATGGAATAATCGGGGAGGTCACAGTATCGGGCGAGAACTGGTAAATTCACAGCTTCGACATTTTCATTTTCCCACTCAGTATTCGTGTATCCCCATCTACTTTATGAAAAAGATCGTCGTTCAGAGTGGTATCTCCTATGCATGACGAACACCGCCAACGGAGTTGCTTGTTTCTATCATCTATTTAATATCACCGAATAAACTTGTCTTTGCGTCCTAGCATTCACTGTACATTTATCAACCAATGTACCCCATCTTCTCACCGCAGCGTCTCCTTGCCACCTGGCCGTTAGTCAGTTTTGGCTTTGTCGAATCCAAGGTTCGACCTGTCAGGCAGCACAGCAGCCACCTGATCAATCTTCTTAAACTGCCAAGGGAACCTCGACGGGTACAAGAACGGACGGAGGTCAAACCCTATCAACCCATGTAACCGTCAGCGCCCATCGCCTCGACACGGAGAGAAACGTGTGAGAGATGGAATCGTGCGTACTGTTGTCGTCCGGGCTATAGGATTCCTAACGGAGGTGTCAATGTCAGTTTCGCATGTCGTACGACCGGCGAAGAAGAAACATACCGCGTGGTACGAAGGCGTGAGTGTCGTCATCTTGTGCCTATTCCTCGCGTGCTCGAAGAAGAATAGTTTCACCTTTTCCGCGATCTAAGGCATAAGCGTCAACGTCCCAGTTTGCGCTTGGGTTTTCCCTTGATGGTAAGACAAGATAATCCTTACCTGTAGAGGAGACAAGAACGCACCCCACTCGTGCACCAGCTTCGTAAACATGCTATACGGCCCACACTTTTCCACCTTTCGAAGCCGTCCAAAGACGGAGAGCTCGTCGTACGTCATGCCCATGTCGACCTGACGGTGTTCGTACGTTCGTTCGATGAGTTGGTTTGGTCGTAGATCTTACCTCGTCCGCCTGCATATATGTTTCCAGAATAGGTTCTAGCTCGGCCGTCGGGATCGCGTCCAAGAAGCTGAATAACAACTTCGATCAGGACGTTCAGGAGAAAGAGGCGAAATGGGGTTTCGGATCCTACCTTCCGAGAATGGGCAAGTCGAAAACGCCTTGAGCATACGCAATGAACTTCTTTAGGTCAGTCTTACTGATACCTCCGATGGGATTGATGTCCGCTGATCTCGATATTCATATTCAGAAAACGTGCAATAATGACCAAGTGTGAGACGCTTCTTACCCGACGAGCAGTCGTATTTGGTCAAGTACCCCCGCAGACTAAGTCGAGGTCGTGTCAGGATATATGTGTGCCGATCTATCGCTCCGCTAGGCCAGAACAGGTATGGCTCACCTTTCATCTACGTTGGCGCTGCCCAACACGAGCAATCCACCTTGTCTACCTCTAACCCAAGGCAGGAGTTGAGCAAATAGGTACGAAATAACCATACGCAACCTAGCCTAATGAAAAATTTTGTAAGACAGATTCAAGATACTACGACAAGAACTCACCTGAATGTTCTGCAAAGCCAAGTTCTCCGCCGCGCTCCCTCCATGCGCTCTGAAACGCGGCCGTGCGCCAGTCACAAGCACAAACAAGTCGCGGACAGAGGTGACGACGGAGTCCATGTCGAGGTTGATGTGGTAGCTGACAGGTTTTGCGTCAAACTCTATCAAACTCCCTCACACTCGGAGAACATTTACCTTCCAATCGCTTCTCCAAGGTCTTTCGCCCTCTTTCTTGTCTCTGTGCTCGAATTCTCGGTTCCCATGTAACATGTATGGAACACGCGACCACAGAACTCCTTTGGGTCAGACGGTATGTAGCTCGAGTCATCGGGCTCCCCCGCGATGCGCCGTGCGTCAGCGATCACCTGCTTGTCTATCAAACGATGATGGCATAAGTAGCTAAACAGCTGGGACAACGGGAAAGTTCTTTACTTGCTCGAGTCGCAGCCTCGGCGACCAAGCGACACATGGAATATACGATGACCGCTGTGGCGCAACTGTCAATACCGCCGCTAAGAGGAACAAAGTACCCCTGAGTACGAGAGCGTCGGAGGTAATCCCAGAGCCAGCACGCAGGTCCCAGTCTGTTAGGAGAACGTTCAGTCACCTTCATCGGTTAACTTCCGAATAGCAGTGGAAACTGACGCAATTTCTTCCTCAGGTTTGTGGAACTTGGCTGGGTACAGGGTCGTTTGGAGGCTCAAGCTTCCATCCCCATCAGGTTCTCCAAACTTGCCACCGGAAAGCGCAAAGGGAACTTCGATTCGGTGGTACTTTTGGGACAAGGCTGCTTGGAGTCCTCGACTGCACGACGTGCGGTGTGCACGCACGTCCTCGATATCAATGGTAGCCGTGACGACCTCAACATCGTTGAGAGAAAACTGGGAGCCCTGTGCTATGATGTGACCATTCATTGCAATCATCGCGCATCCGTCGTAATATAGCCTGTCTCCGTCACATCCCTGCTGGTTAGCGTACAGGTAGACTCCACCGAGCTATCAAATTGACAAGATTTTAGGGGTACAGCCGTCGACTAGCGGAGCTGGTAACCCCTCACCTTCAAAGTCGCTTCCTTGATCAGTTCAACGCGGGTATAAAGCTTGCGGAGTTCGTGATGACTGCCACTCGAGTTGGTGAAGATCTCTACCCCGTCGAGTCCCATAGAAATGTGTGGACTTGCAATGTGTGATGAGTTCCCCGTCTTATCAAAACGGAAGAGCAACGAACCTGGCGGGAGTAAACAATTCTTCGCAAAGTTCCACACCAATACATGTATCGGTGGTGCTGACTACACAGTCGCCAAACGGAACTTTAACCTGTTGTTAATCAGCGTCAATTTCTGTGATTCAGTACAAGTTTCCCACCTGTTTCGTGACTGCCTGCATGATTCTAGGCAAGAAATGGTCCTCCCATTCGTGATGCTTCATCCACGGCGTAAAGTATCTCATTTCGCGGTAATTACCGTCGTTAGCGAGCCACATCTTCGGACGAATCAACAGGATCTGCTTGTTGTGAACGATCACCCTGCAGTTGTAGATCACGTTCTTGTGCACGACTGGCCTGAGGATTGCGGCGTCAGGATGGTATTACGTCTACGCGTCTATCCACGCACATTCCAATGTCGCAAATGATGTTCATGGTATCGTCTCCCGCAAGTATTTTTGCGAGCACTTCCCAGGAATGTAACACGGTATCACCTGTTTGCTTGGCGTTCTAGATCGTTGTTAACGCAAGGGAATGTAAAAAGGAACGAACCTTCGAGGAAATGATCATAACACCCATAACCTCTACTTCGTCTGAGAGCATAAACGTCATGAAAGCATCGACACCCACGGGATCTCTAGTTCTGGACCGACTCTGAGCGTTGCTCCTCGCTGTTTGGCTATAGCAATGCTTTCGACGATTCGTTCATAGTTTCCCTGTATACAGGTCGGATGAGGACAGTCCAAATGGAGCGTAAATTTCTTACTTGAAAATCCAAGGCCCATTGATTGAGGGAGCTACAAAGGATTCAGCGACACGATCGGTGGCTGGAGTCGAAGCATTACCAACTGTGACGAACTTGTCAGCAATGGCTAGCCAGAGTACTTGCCACGTACGTTGCCAGCGTTATCAAATGACCCATCTTTGTGTTTCGCTATGAAGCTGGTAATGGAGGTGATGACGGTATTGAACATCGCTGGGAGATTTGAGGCGGCAGTCGGGATGGCCAGGAAGCGTGGGTACAAGATAGTAGTCATCTTATCTTATCTCAGAATAATTCCCACGCCTGCTGCTCCTGGCCATGCACCGTCTCGGAGGCGTCGGTCTAGCGGCATTCGAGCGACAACAAGAATCACAGCGCTCGTTCGCGACTCTCTCGTCGGAGCTATCAAAGGCTCAAGTAAACCATCTCCAGTTACAGCTCACGCAGTTCCGCACCGCCCTCGCCGGTTTCGCCAAGACCCACCGAGACTCGATACGCAGCGACCCCAAGTTCCGTCATGAGTTTCAGCGCATGTGCTCTTCGATCGGCGTCGACCCGCTCGCAGGACCAAGGAAAGGAGGCTGGTGGGAGATGCTCGGGATAGGAGACTGGCAGTATGAGCTCGGCGTTCAGATCGTAGACGTGTGCGTGAGCACGCGCGAACGGAACGGCGGTCTGATCGAATTGGGTGAGCTGGTTAGGATGGTCAGCAAACTGCGAGGCGTCAAGAGCGGGGTGATAACCGAGGAGGATGTCATCCAAAGTATCAAGACACTGCAGCCGCTCGGTGCTGGCTACCAAGTTATCGACGTCGGGGGAGGGAAGAAGATGGTGCGGAGTGTGGTAAAGCAATTGGACGAGGATCAGGGTATTATTCTTGCAGAAGCACAGGTGGAGGGCGGGAGGATCGTGGCAGAGATTTTGGTGAACCGACGAGGGTGGACATACGAGCGGGCGAGGGCGGCGCTTGAGAACATGCTTCTCCGTGATGGACTCTGTTGGCTCGACGATCAGGACGAGTGCTACGGACAGTCGTACTGGGTCCCATCTGCAATGCACTGGGACGAATAAACCAGATACTCGTCAGTCTGTCCATAATATCGATAACATCGGCGACGGCCAGTTTGACATTCAGACATTCCTAGTTGACAAACAAAATCTCCCTCGGAGTTTTCACTACTTAAATGTGCCCTCGAATCTCTTGAATCTCACCCTTCACCATGTCTTTGCGCTGGTACTACGACACTTTGACCGTATCTTGGACGACGCGCTGTCCGCGCGCATCTTGCACCCCTTCCCCCCTGCACAGGCGAAACTAGGCGCGAGTCCTTCAGGCCGAGGTATGTCGCCATAGCCCTTCCTAATAAGCTGACTTGCTTGTACTGATCGACATCACCGGACGACAGGATGAACCTGCACGAGGATCCTAACGGTGACAGTGTCAACGTTACCGCATCGTTCGGACTTCTCGGCGTCAAGCCGGACAAGGTCCACATAGACGTCAACCAGGACCGCCTTACCGTCTCGGGTGAGACCGGCTCCACCGAGGATGAGCGCAGGTATAAGGTCCGCGAGCGGAACGTGGGCAACTAGTACACCCGCACTCTGATGCTTCGGCACCCAGATGGGTATCGTCAGTAAATTTTGCTTTGTCCCTTCGTCTGACCCTACTTAGCCGAACGATGTTCACGCCAATATGGAACGTGACCTTCCCCAAGACGCAGCCTCGAAAGCACCCGCTTCGCTCTTAGTCTCGTGACGAGTTTCGGCCTTCAAGTTAAGAGGAGTATTTGCATTGCCATGTATCGATATTTGGCCTATTTCAATCAGTCATCGAGGACCTCCCCCTTTCGACGCAGAGCCAGACGTCGGTATGACGGAGGAACAGTATGATAGACGATCGAGGCGCAACGTCGAGCGCTGAGTCGCGGCGTATATCATTCCTGTTTACTGCCGCTGTAACAAACAAGTTTTACCTCGGAGTTTTCACTGATCTAGAAAATGATCGGCGACAGGGGCGCGTCCCTAAATGTGACCTCCGCGTAATGTTCGACGTCATAGTAGTTTGACCCATTGGCTTTGACCGTTTCTTTAACGACGCGCTATCCCCGCGCATCTTGCACCCCTTCAGGCTTCAGCTCTCGCACCGGCGGAACTGGGCGCGAGTCCTTCAGGCCCAATGTCGCCATAGCCCCTGCGCTAGGCAATGCGCCCTAATAAGCTGACTCGTACTAATCGACATCACCGGACGACAGGATGAACCCGCACGAGGATAGATTAATATTCCGAACAAGACGGATAGTGTATGTGCAATCGGTTCATGGCACCTCAGAAAATGGTTACAAAAGTAGTCTCCCGACGGCCCGGAAATTGCCGAGGGACGATCAATCATCAAGAAGAGTTATAAGAGCCAGCTACTATCTCTACCGTATCTCCGCTAGCCATGCCACAAGACTTCGTAGGCCACCGGCATTTGGACGAGCGAGGGGATAAGTCAAACTTCAGGGGCCTCTGGTGCGCAAGTTAGATCCGGCGAAAAGGGGTATCGTCATTCGGTCGATCATCATTAGACGAAAAGTGTACATCCCCTAACCGATTCCCAGCGACTTGACTCAGGGCTCCGGCGGGGGTATATAACCCTCGCCCATCCCTGTCGAACCCACCAGCAACCTACCACCATGTCTTTGATCCACACATTCTACGACCCCTTCACCGACTTTGACCGTCTCTTCGACGACGCGTTCACCACGCGTCTCTACCGCCCCGTCGCTACCCCTAGCACCACCGAAACCAGTCGCGCGCTCTTCAGGCCCAGGTACGCCACGTTCTCGCCATAGCCACTTCCATTCATTAACGCCGGACGAAACAGGATGGACCTGCATGAAGACCCCGACGGTGTCAACGTCACCGCAACGTTCGATCTGCCTGGCATTAAGCCGGGCGAGGTCAACATTGACATCGTCCAGGACCGCCTCACCATCTCAGGCGAGACCGGCTCCACCCAAGAGCGCGACGAGAGTGGATACAAGGTTCGCGAGCGGTCCTGGGGCAAGTTCTCCCGCACTCTGGTGCTCCCCCAGGGAACTAAGGTGAGCTTCCTTCCGAAGTTGTCTTTGCGTCCTTGTTTTGTCTGATAGGAGGGCCCTACCTTAGCCCAGCGATGTCCACGCCAAGATGGAAAACGGCCTGTTGAACGTGACCTTCCCCAAGGCTCAGCCTCAGCAGCAGCCCCAGCGCATCGCCATCCAGTGAGCGCCTTCTAGCCGGCCTATGTTCATGGTTTCACCGTCTGCTTCGGAGTCGAGAAGGCTTGCATCATACAATATGAGTGTGTACAATACTGGCATTGACCCGTCTGTTTCCCATTAGTGCCCAAGAGGAAGAAGCTGGGCTGTATTTATATGTTTGATTGTGCCTCGTCTCGGTGGTATTATGGAGCCGAAAGTATAGCCATAATTGAGAATGAATTATGTTCCAAGCGAAAGCAAACCACTTAAGCTCACTCACTTTGGGGGGGCCAATTCGTCCGCCAAATCAGGGGGCGCCCGAGGTGATCGGAACGCTGATAAGCAAGAAATATCTTATCTTACACAAGTAACATTCGGCCGTCGCGTCGGCGCAGAAAAAAGAATAGTAAGCAGTGTTTGCAGGCATCAAGAAACGGGTCACAGGGTGCGGTTGACATCTACAGGTATATGGACTCACTCCGACCGTACCTCTGTTTAATCCGATCCAATGATCCTCCGATACACGTCCTTCGCCCATACCCATAACTCGTTCCCGTACGCAAAGTACAGCGCGCCAAACGCCGCACCTCCAAGATGGGCATAGTGATCAAACATCCTAGTGGATTTCCTTAGCAACGGCGACCATGAGCCGTTGTGTCCGTTGGGCAGGGCCGGTGGCCTTCGAGTAGGCGGTGGCAGGGGTCCTGGCGCAGTGGCTGGAGGCCGCACGTGCCGTACTTAGCCACTTGTTCGTAGCGTAGCGTCTGCATTGCACCACCACCACCCCGCTTGCCATACGGGGCGACCACCTCCAGCCTGGTCCACCGTGCGCGTGATCGGCCGTCCTCGCCGAGCGAAAAACAATCCACTCACTTACATCCACGAATGACGCCAACGACGTCCACCAGCACCAACGCACCCACACCCGTCGTAATCAGAAGGCTAAGAGGTATGAATATCGGCTGAACTTGCGCGTCCGGGAAAGCTAGCGCAGTCAGTACGACTGCGGCATAGATCGCCTCGGAAGCGCCTAACGAAGGAAGAATCCTCCGTGGTGCGTCCCGCGACAGTACCCAAGAGGGCCGATGCTGCTGGAGGTGGGACAGTATTCTAGGGTACACCACTTTGGCTGAGACTACGTGGCTGACTAGCCCAGAGAATAGTCCAGCTGATGCGGCGAGCACAAGCGTGAGCACGCAAAATATGAACAATGGAAGGCGAGGGAAATACATACCCGAAATGAAGAATGCGAGGACATGCCACTGAGCACTAACGTCCGGTTCGCGTGATGGGGAAACGCACAAGTAGTGCGTCGCGGCAGCGCCTATGGAACGACCAAAGCGAAGTCAGTCGTCCCAACACCGGATGAAGCTAGTGAAAGAGTACTTGCCAAAGCTTGCCAACGCCATCGAGTTGGCGGCAAGGTGAAGAACATTATTGTGACTGATACGAAAAATTCAGTCCAGGGCGCAAACAGAAAACTATGCCAAGCAAAGCACCGACCTGAACATGCTGTAAGTAGCGAAGGACTTTTCCAGAGAGCGGATCGTGCATGAAGTTTCTGTTCATGAACGGTTGAAGCCGAGGTATCTTCCACATGAGAAAGATGGTAGCGTTCAACCCGCAGATCGACCAGCAAAATCGCCTGCCTTCACTGGCATTGTAATAGAACGAGCCCACGAACGCCGACACGGTCAAGGATATGTTTTGCAAGGCGATAGGCCATTTAGAAATATTTACTTTGACTGACTCGAGGTACTTGTGGAGTTGTTGTCTGAGGCGAGGGTGAGATTGGCGTGAGCGCGACTGAACGAGATTGATCAACGTACGGATAATAGGACACAAATTGACTCAAAAGAAACGTGTAGATATCTACGCACGAGCCTTGGCTTTTCTAATCTCATCATGCGAGGGTTGGCGGAAAGTCACGGTCCATATACTCATGAACCTCTGGACTTCTTTTGACCCATCGTCGTCTTCGTGTTGTGTCTGCTCTGCAGACAGTTCGAAGGCTGATCCAAACAAGACGAACTAGCATACCGTGAGACGAAGAGCGAGAAATGGATAGAAATAAAATACGCACCGCAACTTGCTTTCGTATTGGAGGTCGACCGACCCGTTCACAAAAGGTTCGAAAGCCGTTCGTCGGTGGTACAGCTGCTTTATCTGTCGTTCTTCCCGAGCCCCGAAACGTTTCGAGCAACCCTAGGAATTTAGTAAGAAACCATTTCTGCGGCGACTGAATGTGCGATTTTTGAGTTCGCAACAACCATGGATTGTTGGAAGTGCGCTGAAAGGAATGTCGGCAATATGTAGTCCAGAGTATACACATGTACATCTTGGTTACTTGCCACGTTGCCAAACTAGGTGTTTTATTAACTAGGGTCGCGGGAATGCATGATGACCTAGCCTGCCAGCAAGGTAATATTACATTTCTTTTCTCCGTCCACCACCCTTCAATGAAGGCTTGCAAGCAAATGATGCGGCACTCCTCATCACACCCCAGATATGTAAGGATCTCCGCACCGAATACTTTGATAACCGTTTCGTCGACATATACTACACCTGGTCTCTCCACGACTCTGACGCGATCACCAAACCCGCCAAACTCACCTCCTGGTGGACGAGCACCGCGTACAAGGGAATCCCCGTATCGAGACCCCGCTCCCTGCTATGTCAGACTGTCCAGGGATAGGTCGGCGGCAGTCGCAGTGGCTGGTCGGACGGCTTTTTCACGCTGCCGTTGACGCCGCGCAGACGGTGGCTTGGGAATGTGTTCAAGCTCAAGCCGGTCAACTTTCAGTTCGTGCACGAAGCGTTCACGAGCCGGGAGGAATGCAGGTTGACATCAGCGTTAAGGTCGTCTTCACGCTCTTCGAAGGGAGCGGAATTCTCAAGTGTCGGTTTCACTAGACGAGAGATGCAGTGGTGATGAAATCGGTTAAGTTTAGAGTGGAGGGGATGGCGCAGCAGGGAAGAGCGGGCTTTCAGGTCGGGTTGCGATTGATCCAGGAGTAGTGGGTGGTGCACACTCTTTTGTTCAGTCCGGACTTGACGGACGGGGAACCTTTACGGAGACGCATGATAATGCTGATTTTTTTTGCGTGCAGAATCTAAAAAACGGTGACTGTTATCTCGCTCACTTTTGGGGGGACAGCATGACATTATAGATACTGCTAGCGAAGACATTCACACCTGGGCTCTGTCACTGTGACATCGATGCTTGTGTAGTGATAATTGTGCTCCCGTTTGAACAGGATTCAAATTGAGATCACACAATCCGTGGCTCGCGATTAGGAATAGAGGAATGTCGAGGGGCTCCTCCAAGATCTTCTTCGCTTTCGTCGTGCTCTTTCGCCGCCTTTTCCAGTCGGTAGTTTAATCTGGGAGGGCGCCGGTCAACCTTCCGATATTGTTACCGTGAACTCTGCTAATAAATTAAACTCAGAAACATACAGTGTACCGGGAACATTCGCGATGATTCAAGCGAGGTCCGCAAACCCGACCTGTAAAGTAGTGGAATCGAACACACTGTATACGCCCTGCAGGAAAGTCACCCCGACGGTCCAAAGTGCTAAGCTATAAGTTAGAACGAGTCCATCGAGCGCCGCAAAAGGGGGCTCAGGAAGCGAACCTCACAGGTACGCGAGCGCTGGGCAATGATGGCGCTGAAACAACTGGCAGAACCTTCCCCGGTCGGATTAAGTCTGAGAACTTCAGGAGGGATTACAAACGTCCTGCCGCCAAAGGTAAGGCCCACTGTTGGGAAAGATTTGCACGGTACTGTAGACTATCGATAAAAAAAATAAGGTGACAAACGCAATCAGAACTCACGGGAATAGTAAGCAAAGCCTTCATGTGCCACGAGGGTACCGTCAAGGCGTTTGTACAATTCCGAAACCCGTTCCCAATCTCCTATGATGTGATTTGTACCAGTGTCTAAAATAACGGGTACATCTTGAAAGATTCTATTGCCATTAGCACGAAGATCGTCCATCGACACCTGCCAGAATCCCTACATAGATGCCAATGTCAGCAACATCCACTCGCACCTACTGGCATTTTCACTCACAGGATGTGTTACGGGCGTATAAGCGATGTCACCATTGTACAACATACTGTTCATTCCACCGATGTACATCTCGGCCCCAGAAGAAGAGAGTTTAAACGAAAATGTCGGATTGATTAGCCTCTTTTGTTTGGCAAGTGATTCAAACAGCGGAGAGGCTTCAACTTGCGAGATGGAAGGGAAGGCCAATCCCAATAAACCGTCTGCATATCCATTGTTCGGTATCTGAGAATCGTATGATGTCACAGAACCAAAGGTCTGAGGGTCTGCCTAGCTTGGCGTCAGAATTCGATGTTCATGTTCATAACAGATACAAAACATACAGTGAATCCAGCGATGGTTACATTATCATTATACCAATCACCTTTGACGATGGATCCATCCCCATATTTGAACAGCATTGACTTCCCCAGGATCTTGGCAGATTTAGATGATTTGGGATCCCAGAGGTCGCGATCTCCGGGAATCCCACCGCAGCCAGTCTCCAGCACCCACATATCGCTGTATTGACTGGGAAAAAATAGCTATATGAACTAAAAGAAAGCACCTACGCTGAACCAGTGTCGATTTGGACTGTGATGTAGCTCAGGGTAAACATATATCGGAATGATATAAGGAAATTTTACCCTTCAAGGTCTTGGCAGGAGTACCAATCGAAATCTCGCCAATCCATATGTCATGTTGATAAGTTGTCAGCGGGAGGCTAGCGCCACGTGTTCCGAGTCCGTGCTCGCTCCGTTTCACAGCGAAAGGATGCATCGTCCCCGTGTTCCTCTCGTAATTTTCTAGCCCACGAAGGATCTTCCTAACAAAAGGCTGAGCAGATATATCAGATGTCACAGTTCATTCCACGTACTCCCTGACTGATATAGCATGAGAGGTGATTGTGTCGAGATCAGTGGTTCTGTTGGAGTTCAGAGAGGAAGAGTGTCTGGTGAGCGGTATGGCTATGCC
>JBBPPX010000561.1:0-12133 GCA_038092235.1 Leccinum boreale | reverse complement strand
GTACCATCGAGTTGCAGTCGTAACCACTCACTTTCACCATTAGGCATTCTGGCAGGTGACAGTGGAAGATATTCGTGTCAATAACAAACCGGTGCTGGAACATGTACCCGCGATTATCGACACTGGTGCCAGCCACATCTTCGCTGATCAGGATCAAGCTTTGAAACTTCATCAGGCCTATGGTGGTAAAGCTTTCGAAGATGGTTACTTCACATGTAAGTTCTGATTGGGGTTCACATAGAAATTTCAGGTCCATTGACAGCCCCATAGTCCCATAGTCCCATGCAATCACTTCCCGGACGTGACTCTCACTTTTGGAGGAAAGCCATTTACGATCTTTGCTGATAAGCTCAATTTTGGACCGGTGGAGGATGGCTCATCCGATTGTTTCAGTAGAATATCTGGTCGTCCAAATCCCCGTAAGATATTCCCTACCGCACAGAGAGTACTTTAAACATACTAAATATTGAACCCCTCTCGCCATCTGGCCCAGCATTCTGGATCATCGGGTGCAGTTTCCTCGAGCTCTTCTATACTGTGTTCAACATGGATTCTAACCAACCTCAACTTGGATTTGCGCATCTTGAAAAATCGTCGGAAGCATAGTACTCTTTTCTGGCACTGTCATCCCACTTCCTTATTCAGATCACATGTGTCGCTCGTTGACAAGACTCGTTTCAGTCAGACGGTGTCAAGGCGTCATCGCAGCGCGCCATACGTACACACAGATCATTAGCTCCTTTGTCAATTTAATATACTTGGTATCCTGCGTGTTGAGCGCTGAACGTTTGAACGTTGAGCACTATGGATGTTGGTTAACTGGTTCATGACCTCGACAAATTAATGATTATCATGTAATCAGCGACTTCATACCCATTCCATTGAGTGCTCGGAGGTCGCTTGTAATACAGTCACAAGTGACTGGTTGGCCAGTGATAGCTAACTTGAACGTTCGAACTTGCAAGCTTGGAGCCTCAAGCTCCAGACCCGACGTAAATTGACAGGCTCCCACGGCGGCACAGCTGCGTGCATGACGCATGATATTGAAGTTTCAGCCAGCCGAAAAAGGTTCGAACAAGTTGAACTTCTTGGAGCCTCAGGCCTCAGCCACTGGCGCACGGCTTTCATTTAGGCTGAGGCCTGAGGCTCCAACATCACAAGATAAGTACACCGGGGTCTTGAAATATGCATCTCATTCGCTGACCATCCCCTGCCTGCTCGCCTACCCACTCCATGGACTCCAATTCGAATTGGGTCCCAGATGAAGACTCCCGAACCCTCTTCTTCGAAAGGTGCTGGTTTCAAGGTGTCGTCATTAGTGCCATGACATATGGCGTTGCGGTCTCTCTCTACTTCTTGTCTTTCTATCATCTTATCCATGGAAACAGTCACATCGAGTTCAAGAAACGCTTACCTCTGCTCATCTTCATTACCGTCTCTTTCCTCCTCGGAACTTCCTTCATGATCACTATCGCAGCGTATAACCAGATGGCGTTCATCGATAATCGTAACTACCCGGGTGGCCCAAATGCATTCGAGAGAAATAAGTTCTACATTCCTATAAACGACGCGAACGGGGTAGTGTATGTTTTGTCCACCTGGTTGTCTGACGCTCTGGTGGTAAGTGAGAATCAAGCCAGATACTCTAGTTAATATTCACCATCTTGTCAGGTATGGCGCTTCAAAGTCATCTATCACACGTCCCACGTCCCTCATTGGATCGTCATGTTCTTCCCTTGCCTTATGCTTGCATGTTCAGCAGGTCAGCACACACATTTATATCTAGAACTTACCAGATCGTCTGATGCACCAACTAATGCGCAGTCATGGGAATAATTTTTCTAGCTCATTTTACAACCCCGGGTCCATACGTGAAAATCATGGCTCACTTCGCAATGCCTTTTCTCGGTCTATCGCTAGTGTTGAACATCATTCTTACTATCGCCATCGTCCTCCGTCTCCTGACATTCAGAAAGCGCATTATTTCCATTATGGGACCCACATATGGAACGCGATACACGTCTATCTCTGCGATGGTAATCGAGTCTGCTGCCCTGTACTCTGCTGTATCTATTGTTTACCTCGTCCTGTTTGGGATCGGAAACGCAGTTGCCCAGGTGTTAGCACAGACCTTGATTCAGTTCCAGGTGACGTTTATTCGGATAGCCTCATATCCTGTTCTCACGACCACCCACCAGATAGTCGCCACGCTGCTAATTGTGTTCCGGGTGGCTCAGGGAAAGGGATGGACGCAAAGTATCACGATTCATGCAATGTCAGAATTGCATTCTTCGGCGTTGGAAAGCATGCAGTTTACCCCGCATGGAGCCTCTGTCATGCTAGAAGGCACTGCAGAAGCATAAAGGAGTACTGGTGGCTATGCACCGTGACGTCAACGTCGAGTGAAGTTCACTAATAGAGCCGGTGAGTACAAAATCCGCCGAGACCCTGGAGGTCGTGAGTCTGGACAGATCGTCGCATCGAAAGTGCTCGTGACATGATCGAACAAATTACACATTTCAGTCCGCATGAGGGACAGTGCTTTGATCACTGAACTCGTTCCCGCCGACAACGACGGCCAGCACCGAATTACGGTGGTCAACAAGAACAGGCGAGTAAGCGCCTCTGTGCTAGCAGATCGTGCCATCCACGATGAAATGGATTGAGACTATCCCTAGTAGGCCTGTAGATGAGTGGCAACTCTCACACAATTGAATCAAGGAACATGATAATGAGGGTACCTCTGACCGTCCAAACGGACCGATCTAATGTTGCTGCACTCGTGAGGCTGTGCAGCCAGTGATTGCCCTGGCCATCGCTTGGTGGCGCCGACTCATGCGGCGAGCAATGTTTAGTGCCCGGATCTTACTTAAGTTATCACCCAAGAGAATCATGTACCTCCTTCGAAGTTGTCCTCGCTTCCCCGCCCAGCCACTTACTACATGGCCTCCAATTCAAGTTGGATCCCGGACGAAGACTCCCAGACCCTCTTCTCTGAGAGATGCTGGTTCCAAGGCACCGTCATCACTGCCATCGCCTATGGCATTACACTCCCGCTCTGTTTCCTTTCCTTTCTTCACCTCGTCCATCAGGAAAAAAATCATGTCAGATCCAGGAATCGCTTGCTCCTGCTCATGTTTATTACTGTCTCCGGCATCCTCGGAACTTTGTACATGGTCACACTCGCAGGATACACTCAAATGGTATTCATTGACAATCGTAACTACCCGGGAGGCCCAAGTGCATTCGAGAACAACATCTTCTACGTACCTATGAACTATGTTTGCGCTATTGCATACTTTGTGTCCACTTGGTTGTCTGATGCTGTAGTGGTAAGCGCTCAAACTAGATATCTACTTGATCGAAACTCACTATCAAGTCAGGTGTGGCGTTTCAAAGTCATCTATCAAACATGTGGGATCCCCATGTGGATCATGATGCTCTTCCCCTCCCTGTTGTTCGCAGGCTCAGTAGGTGAGGACAACTATTTCCATCCAATGGGCTTTGCGAGATCATCCATCTGACACACTTACGAATAATATGCAGCCATGGGCATCATGTTCCTCATTCGCCTCGAGACCAAGACACTCTACACGAGCATCCTTGCCGAATTTGGGCTGCCTTTTCTCGCTCTATCGCTGGTGTTGAACGTCATTCTCACTCTCGCCATCGTTCTTCGTCTGCTGGCCTTCAGACACCGCATAACTTCCATAATGGGACCCAAATACGGGACACGATACACGTCAGCTGCTTCAATGATCGTCGAGTCAGCTGCACTATACTCGGCCATGTCTATCGCTTATCTTGCCTTATTCGAGAGCAAAAACGCGGTTTCCCAAGTGTTCTTGCAGTCCTTGAATCAATTCCAGGTAACAGTTATTTGAACGGACGGTTTACCTTATTACGATCCTGTTCTCATGTGCATACCCACCAGACAATCGCCACTCTGCTGATCGTATTTCGGGTGGCTCAGGGAAAAGGATGGACCCAGAATACTGCTGTGTATATGATGGAGTCAGGATTGGATTCTTCAGACTTGGAAAGCATGCGGTTTGCTTCACCTGGAGCATCTGTTACAATGACAAGTTTTGTGGAAGGGGTTGGGGGTGGTGGTGCCAAGGGAGAGAGTTGAAGGAAAGGGCCACTGGCGGTAGGTCCCCGTCTTGTAGCATAGAAAGTTGTCTTCTTAATTCCAAGCTCAATACAATCGGCGTCGAGTCAGGTTTGAGTGATAAGTAGTGGGCTGACCGATATCTTCTTCGGGATCACGTCACTGATTGCTTTGACCTTTTCACGAGCCCTGGGTGAATGTCCGACAAAGAACAACCCTCCACGGCGCGCTGCTGAACTCCGTCGGCATTTCCCGTGCGGATCCCCGGCTCCATTGACAGCGGTGTTGTTTACGCTTCAATAGAACTTGGAAACAACTTCAACTTTTTTTAATTTTTACGAAAAAGCAAGGAACCGCCCTGGGCCATTTTTCTCCCTCCCAGACTCGGTTTTGATGCTATGGTCCATGGCCTTGGGGCTCAGCTGACTAGCCTATCGCATTCACAGGTGGGACACGCCTATCAAACATTGTACTCTTCCGCAACTTGGCGCTGGGAATGAATTTGGCGGAATTCACCATTGACGGGACCCTTTTTGGTCACGGTTGACCGTTTGCCGCCAGTCTTGGTGGTGATTCGGATATAAAGAGCGGGGAACATTTCACTATTTCAACGTTGCGTGTGAGGCGTCACACGCACTTTTCTTTGGCTGCGCACGATGTCGACACCTCGTTGTCCAGAGCCATGATGTCGTATGCTCCCGATACTGACCTGTGGCTCGAGAGATCGCGTCTCGATGACATGCTGCTCTCGGGAGTGTCGTACGGTGAGTGATATATCCGTCCGAGTCCGCCGGTTGTTTAGAGCAAAGCCGAATATCACCAGGGATCTTGTTTCTCTTGACCATTCAGGCAACGATTGCCCTAACTTGGACGTGCCACCATGGCTCAGTTCCCCATCATAGGTGGATGCTTCTTGGTTAGGTCTGGATTACATTTATCCTTGCAACAATTGGGTTTGCGGGGAATGCTCGGTTTACAGAGATGATATGGATCGACCTGCGAGATGCTCCCGGTGGACCAGCAGCGCTGAGCCTTGATGAGCTGAAATACTGGATAAATGTTATGGCGACGACTAGGTAAATCTGTTCTTTATTTACTGTGAGGGTTCTGTCATTGTATCAACATGCTGTAGTTACTATATCATGGAATGGTTCATGCAAGCTTTGTTGGTTGGTATCCTCTTGTCTCCTTGCATTTTGTACGCCTCTCTTTCTCATAATGGGCATGACAGCTTTATCGCTGTTTCCTTCTTTGGGAATGGAAGAAAACCATCGTCATACCCATGTCCGTGCTTTTTATAGCCATGGTTGGTGAGTACTTGTCTGGACCATTTTTCTTCGTATCTTCGTGTTGTAACTGATGCCGTAGATCACAGCTATGTCCATTCTCGTTCTCGTGGAATCGAACCGCGCTATTTTTTATGATATCAACTCACAACTTGCATGTCTTTCACTTCAAGTCGGACTGACCATCGTCTACACATTGCTCGTCGCCGGTCGGCTCTTTACCATCCGAAAGTATCTGCTAGATGCTCTCGGGAAGGACCTTGCCCGCCTGTATGAAATAGCCGCTATTATGGTCGTAGAGTCTGCTGTACCCTACACCGCGCTCGGCATCATCTTCATTGTTTCGTTTGCCCTCCACTCCGACGCTACTAACCTTGTGTTCCTGTCGGTTAGCCACGTGCAGGTGAGTTTGCACTACGTAGCAGTTCTACCCGGGTTCTTTCTGAGACTACCTACAAAGGGCATCGGACAGCTGCTAATCATCATTCGTTCTACGAAAGGTGATACGTTCCGCGACAAAGATGCCCCCTCTGTTCCTGTTCGTACCCTTATGTGGTCTGCCATGAACAACCCGCAGACGAAGGACACGATCCAGGAAGTCCGGAGATCCATCTGCTAGAATTGGATACTGTGCACGTGTTGTGCTTGAATTGCCATCGCATAGCCACTGCCTAGCCACCAAGACACCATGGGAACTGGGCAGGTAAATTTGTGATGAGAAAATGGGCTTGAAGATGATAGCGGGCGTTATACTGGGATGACCGTGTCTCCGCACAGTAGGCAGGGCCTCGTAAGATGTGCTGATCACACTTTAAAGTTGTAATGTACCCCAACTTGCCGAATTGATGATACATACCGATTACCGTGGACTCATGATGACACTGGTTAGAGTGGCTTTCTGTCATATTGGTGGTGTATTTCTCCTGACGAAGGGATGGATATGCTGGAGGGTCATGATTATCACCCTTGACTTTCGTGCAGGTGGATTATTCTCGTGTCAATATCATCAGTGTTTTTTGACCATTCATCAGCGACGGCCGGCGAAAGCGAGGATCGTAAAAATTTCAGCAAGCACATTCACGGACCCGGGGCATTGCATGGTTAAACGAGGTCGATCAATAATTCAAAATTGCCTCGCCATTAGTCGTTGAACTTGCTGGGCAGAATTACTCTCCGTGTCAATTTGATTATTGTTTCCCCTTGATTCCGAGTCGTCCGCCACTTGAGAACTCTGGAGCCTGACATGATCAAAGGCTTGTAAAGAACGCGCACTGAGGTGCTCACACCGTCTTCGCCACAGTCCCTCAATATAAAAATAAAAGTAAAAGACCCAAGAGTGCGGCCGCCTGAACATCAAGGGTCACCATGTATAAGTCGAGCTAAACAGAACTACCAACGTACCACTTATTTATGTTAGATGAAGACTTGGAATGGGGTATGTATAGTAACTGATGAAAAAACGATACCGAGCAATGAATGATCATCCTCCAGTGTTATTAAATTGTTATGTAACTTATGTTTGACCTCGAAGGATGTTGAACGAAAGTGGAAATGTTTTTGTAAAAACCAGCAGTTGGACCGAAGGTGACGACGACTTGAACCACGCTGGAAGTGACTGGCAGGAGTCTCCCGAGTCCCAACTAGGCGCACCCCGTTCCTAACGCCAAAGAGATGAGATCCTGTCATAGGCGATCGTCATGCACTTAAGAGGAAATGACCATCTCACCTACACCACTGTCAGAGTCATCGCTCTGACAATCGTCTGCAGCTGCACCGAGAGTCGATACACAAATGCAAAGGAATAGTAAAAACGGTCTCGTGAATTGCATTTTATCTGTGCTCGGACGTAACTTAGTCGTGTCTTGTTGCAGGGTTGCAGGTACTCACCGAATGTTTTAAAGGAGAGATTAGGGAACGAAAATGCTCTGCTGAGGCAAGAGGACTCCGCTCTCTGGCTGATTTATCATAGTTTGCGGGAGGAAACGTGACCTGGCACGGAAGCAAATTGGCACACTGGGCGCTAACTCAATCGGTGCAATCGTTCAGGGAATACAAGTGATGATCCGGGTGTTTCACTACTCGCACACGTCGATACGCTTCGCGACTCGCCCTTTTTTTGTGCAACCTGACCGATGCCAACGGTTGTGGAGTATGTCATTTAAAAACTGGCGAATGATCGGCCATTGTTCTGGCACCTACGGTTGCGCATCAGAAAGGAAGGAGTTTCAAGACTAGGAGTCGCCACGTAAAAATCCTGGCCTCTGCTTCGCGGGTCCTTGTCCCCCCACGTGGTGGGAGTCGTGATAGATTTCCAGGGATGTTTCTCCAGCTGCGCGAGCGTAATATGTTTCCTCGGACTCGGAGTCAAAGACTTGATCCAAAGGTTATTTCCACAAATAGGATGTAACTTGTTTCACGAATGCGCATGATAACGGCACTCTCAGCTTCGAAGGAGTCTGAGGCCGAGATACCTGAGTTCCGTCGTGCCTTGGTCTTACATATTACATCCCCGCAGATTCTCACTTCCGCAGTCGTTTGCTTCGAGTTTCAACCTGCCTATGATAGGTTCGGGTGTCCGTTGTAACAAAGGATCCGTCTTGATATAGATATATCGCGCACATGCCAGGGAAAATGATACCTTCCCTGATCGACTTTGGTAATCTCGGCGCTTCCAACAACAATTTGATACACAGAAGCTTGGCTTATTGCTGTGGGTCCCTGGCACAATTTTGGGCTCCGAATGGTCAAAGTAGTAGGGAAAGCACAACAGAACGAGTAAGTAAGCGCCAACCGACCAGATGTATCCAGTGCTTCGCCAGCGTTTCGGTCAGTATGGCCATGCATATATAGTTACTTCAAGGATATCGGCTGTCGCTGTCGGAGTGTGCTCACAAGTGTACAATTATTCTACCTCTTTGGACGTCGCTCCGTGCGCTGGGAGGAGTGGGAAGCGGTGGGTTGAGAGGAGGTGGATGGCGGGAGCTGCGAGGGTAGGTGGGAACACTTCGCAGATGCGTGTATGTAGTATGTACCCGTAATCGGGACCGCGCGCTCTGGGCCCCAGGGGAGTGAGATACGAGGAGCCGGAATGGGTAATGGTCAAATGGAAGGAAGGTCCCGTGCGTTGAAATGGGCGAAGACGAGTTCTGCAAGGCGGACGGGCGATGCAGTGGAGGCAAGAGAGGCCAGTTGTGTCACTTGTCCGGAGACCTTGGCTCGTACCTCGCTACACTGACTCCAGGGCTTCTATACTGTCTTCAACATGGATTCTTCACCTCGAGTTGGATTTGGCCAACTCAATAGATTATATAATCGGAAGCGTAGCACTCTTTTCCGGCATTGTCTTGCCGATTCAGATCCTATATTTCTCGCTCGTTGACAAGACTCGTGTTCAATGAGTTGGCCCAACGGTTTCAATCGATTGCAATACATTTCAATGTATATACTTATCATTTATGGTTGTTGGTGCATACCTGCGACAAATTGACCATCCATGAGTGTTCGCTGCGTTTTTTGATGATAGCGCGGTGGATATATCTATGCCGCCTGAGCAATTTGCCACGATGTTCCATTTGCATGGCGGCAAAGCGGAATGCGTGGAGTTTCACCCCGCCGAAACAGATTTGAAAAGGTTGCCACTGACGCAGGAGTTTCATTTACTTATCGTGCGTTCATCACAAGATCCACCAGGGTTTTGAATATGCATCTCGTTTGCCAATCGTTTGCTGACCATCCCCGCCCGTCCACCCACCGACATGGCTTCCAATTTGAGTTTGGTCCCAGATGAAGACCTCTTCTTCGTGAGGTGCTGGTTTTAAGGTGTCGTCATCAGCGCCATCCACCATGGTATTACGGTCTCTCTCTACTGTCTGTCTTTGTATCATCTTATCCATTATAATGGAAGAAGCCGCGTCGAATTCAAAAAGTCATCATCCCATAGTGGAGTCAGTGTGCGAAGGAGAGGTCGCGTGGGGTGTTTGGCTCGCTTTCTGCGCCGGTTGGTCGTCACTCTCCGAGGATTAGAGGATTGGGACCGCGTTAGACCAAGTCTCGAGACTTTCGGGACGGTACGCGCATTGAACGAGCAAGGAGGATGGGTGTGCGGTTTCGAGCCTGCGAAAAAAGGAAGGGGGGTAGTTATATGCAGGTTATGGAACAGACAAAGGAAAACAAGCTTGACAGGTTGCCGTCGGTGTCTGGTGTCCTGTCCAGCATAATAGCCGACAAATTTTAGCTCCGGGACAGTGAGGATGCCACGCGATGACGACACGACGACAACGTCAAACGTGACGAGGTGGGTGCCTCCCTCTCCCTCTCCCTCTCCCTCAGGCTCGTCCACGCCGCCACGCCAGCGCATGCCCCCTTGATGTAACGACACGACGACGACAATCGCGACGAGCCGTCCCTCCCCCCCCTCTCCCTCTCCCACCCTGCGCCAGATATCGCACGCCACTAGCGCACCCCCATGTCGCAGTGAGGACGCCACGCGACGAGTACTGACACGACGATGGATGACGGCGCAGCAGCGTGCCAGCATGCCCACCTCTCCCTCTCCCATGCCCACTCTACACCCGCCGACGACGATGACGACGCAACAAGGACGCAACGACGACGACAACGAAAACTCGACGACGTGACGATGGTGCGACGACGATGACTCGACAACGAACATGATGTCGACCTGGCGTACCGAGTCTCTCCCTCTCCCTCTCTTCTCCCTCTCCCTCTCTTCTCCCTCTCCCTCTCTTCTCCCTCTCCCTCTCTTCTCCCTCTCCCTCTCCTCCCTTCTCCCTCTCCCTCCCTACGCCCGACCCTGGCGACCCAGACCTCGTTCGACACGACGACGTGACGACAAGGTCAACGCGCGGGTACACCGTGACGCGGGTACGGGTATGATTGCGGATCACAAGACTGTGACCCGTACCCAGCGCATACCCGCACTCCGGACCCCACGATGCTCTTCCACAATCTGATTCAGTGCACTGTGTATTGAAAATCAGTGCTGTCAGTGAAGCTGTGATAAGCCCGCCCGTCTCTTCGATTGCGAATCTGCGACTTGCGCGTGACCTGCTAACCCTTAATTATGAGGGGAAATTACAAGACCAGTACTTACCATTATCGTTACACGAAATAATCATTGCGGCTTCCGCATTGTGAAGAATTAGATTACCAAACTTCAAAGTATTCATAAAACCATTAAAATGGAGAAGAAGATTGTGAAGGCTGGACCATTGGACATAGTGCTACTTGTATATTAGATACCAAATGAAATCCCTTGCAATCAATTGTTATTACTTACAGGAATTATTTGAGCCAATTTGGCATCGAAATAAGGCAATATGATGGCATCTTTATATCAGTGATGTACCCGCCGCATCTACAGAAGGCATTTGACAACATACCTGGTAAAGCTCATCAGCTTCAGATATACCACCCGATTGGTTCCTATCAGTGATCGTTACATCGTTAGCGTGGGTGGGAGACTAGGAGTCGGCAATATTTAAGGCGGATATACCACCATCGCTCCTCATCGCACTTATGCTCACTTGCTTTTCAATACGCTTCACAGTTGTCGCAGTCATCGCTGCATTAGCTGTTTCGGCCGCTTCAATACCCAGACCCAGGGGGAAAGGCAGTGGAATTTCCATACCACTCACCAAATACTCTTCGTCGTTGAACTTCAACAAAAGTGTCAATATTGATGGACTCAAGTCTCGCACTATATCATACACAACGTACGTGTTGTGAATCCTTTTACTCGGTGTTCTCATTCGTCGTTCCAGAAAGCTTCTGCGCGGCTTCGAAAATTATGAAAGGAACACGGGAAGGACCCACCCTTATGCTTTGAATCTGAGCGGGTCTCAAAACTGGAAACGCGGTGGCGCTGGGCTTGACTTGGCCTGTGAGGAAAAATTTTGGTATGGTACAATTTGGATTGGTACACCTCCCAAATTCTTCACTGGTAAGTTCTCCGTGCGTTTACTGCCACACACGAATACCAATCTTCATCACAGTCCACATTGACACCGGTATCAGGTAAGTATTTCCTGTCGAGACTCGAGACCACATATCCTAGTTGTTCAATCCGACCCAGCGATCTTTTCATTCCAGCGTCGAACGGTGATGAGTACTGCAAAAGCCATAATCACCTCTTCAACGCTGCTTCGTCTACAACTGCCAAGGATTTGGATAAGGCATTTTCAATCGAATTTCAAGATGGTGCATCTGTCGATGGTAAACAATACACTGATAACATAACCATTGCTGGCTTCACTGTACGTTCTCTCTCTATGATCATAAACGTGATGGCTTCTGACCACCAAATAGGCCGACAAGCAGACAATTGGTGTTTCAACGATATACTCGGCTATGTTGGAAAAATCTAAATTTCCACCGGACGGTGTGTTGGGAATGGGTTTCTCGTCTATTTCGCAATACCCTGCTAGCTCCCTGTTCGAAACACTTGTCAGCGAGAAAAAACTGGCAGATGGAGTATTTGCACTCAAGTTTACCTCTGATGGAGGCGAGCTGTACATTGGTGGAGTGAACAAAGAGCTGTACACAGGTGATATCACCTTTGTCAATGTACAACCCAAGGTGAGCTGAAATGTACCATCGAGTTGCAGTCGTAACCACTCACTTTCACCATTAGGCATTCTGGCAGGTGACAGTGGAAGATATTCGTGTCAATAACAAACCGGTGCTGGAACATGTACCCGCGATTATCGACACTGGT
>JBBPPX010000560.1:0-12196 GCA_038092235.1 Leccinum boreale | reverse complement strand
TAACTAAGCATGACAAGGCACACTAACCAGACATAACCAAGCATGACCCCCTAACCAGACACTAACAAAGCTTGTCCAGGCACACTAACCAGAACTAACAAAATAGGATCCTAACTAGACACTAACACAGTATTTTTAGGCACACTAACCAGAAGTAACAAGCAGGATCCTAACCAGGCACTAACCAAGCACTAACCAGACACTAACCAAGAAACTGATCCGCAACTTTGTGTTGTGGGTATTACGCGCTTAGTGGTGGCTATATCGGAGGTATTATAGGCAATTACCTTTCATATGAGCTATGGATCACATGATTCTGATCACAGGCAGCTGAGACATAACTGATTTCGTGTCAGATACATCTAAACCTAGCAGATCCACGGTTTGAGACCACTAACCAATATGTAGCATGGATGGATGGCGTCCATCTGAGCCAGTGATTGCGCAATTCCGATCATTGGCAGCCAAGATATAACCAATTTCAACTTGTGTGTCGATAAAACACAAATGGACCTCTGTGAAGTCAAAAAGTGGTGGGAAAAATCAGGACAAATCAGCAATCATGGAAGTCAGTCATAGAAATATCTTTTTAGTCTGGGTTAGGCGACAATCTTTTGTTAGTCCAGGTTAGTGGGTAAAACAATGTTAGTCTTGGTTAGGAATAATGGCAAAGCCAGGATTAGAAGTAAGTGAGCAATTAGCAGTGGGAAAAATCGGAAAAAATCGGAGATCATGGATGTCAATCAAGGGAGTATTTTCTTAGTCTGGGTTAGGAGGTAAAGATTGGTTAGTCCTGGTTAGGAGGCAAATCAATGTTAGTCTGGATTAGGAATATTGGTGTTAGTATCAGGCAAATCAATGTTAGTCTGGGTTAGGAATATTGGTGTTAGTATCAGGCAAATCAATAGTTAGTCCAGGTTAGGAGGCAAATCAATGTTAGTCTGGGTTAGGAATATCGGCATTAGTATCAGGCAAATCAATAGTTAGTCTGGGTTAGGAGGCAAATCAATGTTAGTCTGGATTAGAAATATTGGTGTTAGTGGTTAGACCTGGTTAAGAGGCAACACAATCTTAGGCTGGGTTAGGACTATCGGCAAAGACATTGGTTAGTCCAGGTTAGGATTTCTGCTTTGTTATGTCTGGTTAGTGTGCCTGGACAAGATTAGTTAGTATCTGGTTAGGGGTCATGCCTGGTTATGTCTGGTTAGTGTGCCTTGTCATGCTTAGTGATATTGTCCACTACAAAGCTGGGTGTCTGTGGGTCTGGTAACTTCTGGGGAGTACTGGTATGCTGTGATATTCTGTGGATCTGGAAAGCTAGATGGCTGTGGTTGCTGTAGCTCTGTGGACCTCTGGGGGTTGCTGTGGCTCCAGTGGTAATCTCTGTGGGGTTCTGTGGGGTTCTGTGGTTCGATGGTTCCAGTGGTAATTCTGTGAGTCTCTGTGGGTTTCTGTGGGATTTATTGGGATTTGCTGATGGAACAACAGCGAGATGGAAGGGGATGGCCAGGAGACTCGGATGGCCCAGGGGAATGTTTGGGAGGAGTAAAGATATCATTCTGATCAATCAAATCACCCCATTAGTGAATATACAAGTTGACAAGAAAAAAATCAGACATAGATATTTGGTATTTCTGATGTTATATGATGAGAAACAGATAGGAGTGTATTTTCTCACACTATTGAATTATCTTCAGCAGAATTGACAATTTCTTCATACATATGATATTTCTATATAGTGATAACCTACCAAAGTTACCTGAATAAGCTAGATTTTATATATATCCATTCCTAGCACTATCATATCAATGTTTGAAGACTTTGAAATGCAGCAGGTATGATTGCAAAATGAGATAAGTGGAATTCTTTGTGACCATCTCACATGACCAAACTGGTGTTCACATGGATGTGAATAGAACTTAGACTACATTACATATCTGGACCTTCTATACTTGCTTTGTGGAATTCCCATATTACTGGGAATTCCATACCACACTGCTGGATTTAGGATCCTCATACCCTCCTGCAGATAGTTTTCCATCTACAAGGCCTTATGATTAGCTTTATGCAACTTAATGCAACCAATTGATATAGCTCCAGGTTATGGGAATGAATATCAGAAGGAGCATCAGTTCCCTTCAAAGAATTCAATTAGTGAAACAGAAAATAGATAAATCAATATTCACCTTTAGGGTATACCTGTTGTAGATAGAGTAATGGATGCTTTGGAACAGCCTTGCATCCTGCTCTGTTGAGTTGTTGAGTTGATTTCTATCAGTCTAGAGTCACATCAAAGGCTCCTCCTGTAAGCCTCTCTACCAAATTCTTCTTCAGATTAGAGGACATGTGATTTCAAAAGTAGAGATTAAAAGAGGAAAGTTAATATACAACCAAAGGCACTTACCTCATTAACAGAAATATGAAGGTAGGATCAAGTAGCCTTGAATCTCCTTTTGAGTAGAAAACATCTTTCCTATCTCCCAAGGTACCTAAGCATCCAAATTGGTTGCTATTATTCTTAAATCCTTTGCAGTGATCAAAAGCAGGAGGTAGATACCGTTGGCTAAATGAGTGAATCTGTGTTCTTTCTGAACCTATCTGTAAAATGTGGCCCTTGATGGACTATCTTGCATGGGATGGACTTAAATTATTCTGAAAGATACTCAAAGCAAATGGATGATAGAGTAGACTGTAGAATAATGAAATATACAAACTTGGAGTGAAACATACAAATATAATCAGTAGTGGTACCATCCGAAGTATATCAATAAGTACTGTCTAAAGCAAAACTTTCGAATGTCAGCCAAATAAATCTCATAAATCACAAATAGACAAGTGCAAGCTATTACAAGTTTTGCTTGATGGCCTTCTGCAAGTAGGTGGAGTGCCTGCTAGAGGCAGTGGGAGGCGAGGCATGGTTTGATCCTGAGTAGTGATTAAAGGTCTGGTCTTAAGACCGATGAAAAACTGGTTTTGAACCAAACCAAACCGATTGAGACCGGTCCTGATCAATCTGGTCTGGTCTTTCCTAAGTTTCAATTGGTTCAGTTTTGGTCTTTTGATTGTTCCAAAAGAAACCGGTCTTAACTGGTCTTTTGGGGTAGCCTCTATTTACCTTTATTTGGTAGTACATACGAGGATTATCCCTGATTTTTGCATATTTTTACGATTGTATTTGAGTTAGTTATGATATTTATAACAATATATGGATTTGAAGGTCAAGATTGGTCATAGCACCCCGCATATGGAAGTTTAGATATTGGCCTTGTCCACATTTGGTACAGCCACCGCTAAGCCTGCCGATCACTTGTGGACTGCATTCTGATTGATCTTTCTAGCTGTCTACAGAGCCATATTGCATCAAATCTTACAATGATCATATCTCCATCGCGAGTGAACTGTTTTACATAAGTAAAATAGTGGTAGAAAGCTGAAAGTGAGTTCTATTTTTTGACCATACAAAAACCGGGAAAAAACTGATACAGACCAAAAAATCGATTTTTATTGGTTTTGATTCGGTTTCAACCTCAACATGTATCAATGAGGCCCTGGGCTTCTCCACCACAAAATCACCTTTTTTAAGTTTAAAAAAATCTTTACAGGTGCAGCATTGGTCTCCTTTGATGAAGAGGTTCCACATGTTTGACTCATCAGGTGGACTACAATAGTCCAGCTTTTCAGTGAGTTCTGGGTGCACATTGAGTTTGTTCTTTAGCTTCTTCCACCAATCATTCTGGTCCTAGTCTCCGAGAAGGCACATTTGGCAAGGATTGGTACTAGAGCATCCGGAATGAGCTCCATAGTCACTTGAACCACAAGCTAAGTCATCAAGACGATCTTGAAGCTCTCATGTACTCGCTCATGTACCTTTACCAAGGAACATTGCCATGATTGGAGCAAGTTGGAAACCACCTATCGTGCAGATTCATCCAAGAGATGAAAGAGTCCATAAGATTGGACTCCAGCGATGATGCTGACATCCCAAAGGTCATTATTGTCGTTCTTAGATATGCATGCTGTTTGTCTTTCACACAGAAACCTGATTATGACTACCTTTGGAGGGCTCCTCTTACCTGCGGCTGCAGCATCTTTCACACTATTGGAAAGAATTGCAGATAATGCTTTCAGGATTCAAGCTGAAAGACACAAACCTAGTAGGTTTAGAATGCTTATCATGGTGGATGATGCAGATGAAGCTAATATAACCTGGGAAGATACTGTACCATTCCAGGGCTCCAATTATACACCATACCCTATCTTGAATGGTCAGTCAAATATGATTTAATATATTTCTATTGATCAATCTAAATCTGATCACATACTATATATAGGTGTTTGTTGTGACATCCATGGTAATGATTTACCAGAAGAGGCCCTACCAGCTGCAACCCATCCAAAATCAAAGCAAAACTGTGAGACTTGGCATCTATTCTCTAGCCACGCTGAATTCAAACTTGCAGAAGCCAATGTGTGATTCGTAAAAGTCTGTATTGTTGATGAGGATAGGGATGAAGGTTCCATCGAGGGTTCTGAATTCCTCTTGTAGCCAATCAGGCCAGTTACCAGACTATTCTAGGGTGTATGTTTCTACGGGATGATCGTCATTTGGATATTCAAGTTCTATTTCTGGTAGGTGGGGACAGGAAAAGCTTCTCTGACTACAAGATGGTAGAAGAGGAAGGCAATGATGGAGAAGCAGTATATGAAGCAAAAGCTGCTGACAAGGATTACGAGGATGATGCTCATATAATAAAGAGGATCTCACGAAGAGTCACTTCACTTGAATCTGTAAAGAAAATCTGTTTGGCGGGTTGCCTCATGGGAACAACTGAATTCATTTGAGTTTATGCCCACTTGCCTTGAGTACACATTGCGAAACTTACAGCAAGCATTAGGAAGAGTCAGAAAACTTCACTACTAGTAGCAGCTAGTGTTTTGAAGTCCAGTTGCGAACTGGTGGTGCAACTGGCAACTGGACTGGTCACAGTCAGTACTAGTCTGTGACCACAGTCCAGTTGCCAGTTGCCTTGTTCAATGAATTTTGGCAACTGGTAAAGACTGGTTGCAACTAGCGTACAGCTACACCCTATGTACTATACTATTTGGACACAAGGAAATGGTCACTGTATCTCCCTCCCTTCCTTGTCCTCATCATCTCACCACCAATATCACGCTACGCCACGCACCACAACACCCACTGCCACAACCCCCATCCTCGTCATCTAGTTGTTTTGCTGCTAACACCACATTCTCCACCACACTTCATCCCTCCCTCGTCCTCAACGTCTTTGAACGTCTTTGTCTCGCCGCCAACGCCACACATCACACCGCACCTCCCACTCTCCCTTGTCACACCGCCAATGCCACACACCACACCACAACCCCCTGCCCTTGTCTCGCCGTATCCTAATTCCACAAGTCACGCCAGAACTCCCACCATAACTCCCACCTCCTCATCTCGCCACTAATGCCACAAGCCACACCACATCTCCCTCCTCCCTTGTTCTCGTCGACGTCAAACGAGACACCACCACACCCACTCTCCCATTGTCTCGCTGCCAACACAACACCACAACTCAAACCATCCATCCACGTATCCACCTGAATATTGCTGTATTGCTATCGCCAATTCACTCCCTTGTCCTCACCATCAACATCACACGCAAAATGATGCCGCCACTCTCCTTCCTCGAGATCAACGTCATGTGTGGAGGAATACTGTCTTCAACGTCATTCACAGCATACCGACTCCCTCCTTTCTCCTTGACGACCAATTGTTACTGCTCCGAGTCGTCAACCCCGGAACTCAACTATCTGGGACCACGACATAATAATTGCTTGGCAATCTAAGTCTATGCCACCGCCGTCAGTTCTCCCGTATGGGAGCGCGAATGGTTTGTACCTTTACACAGGGTATCAAGATGTTGCCTTGCCTGCTCTTCTGCTTCTGCGCAGGATGTCATATTACTGTAGACTTGGTAGACTACGGCAATAACTATGTAGTACATGCATCCATTTCATTTAGCATTTTGGGCCTCGGCATGTAGCTCCCATTTAGTGGTGTTTCGAACGAGGTCCATATTGCCACTGAGGTTCTCGTTGTGAGTTTAATCGGCATAGTAGGGCTCATTAATTAACTCGATGGGTTTCATGATTAACTTCACATTTCAGTAACCAAAGGGTCACTTGTGTATGTGATTTCCAACTAGTTCAACCATGTGTCACTATGCTGCCGATCAGGATAAGTGGTGCTCAAGTCAGGATGTTCAAGGTGTCTCGCTCTTGACGTCACACATAATGTCCCAACTCCCTCCCTCCCACATCCTTGGCATCATTGTCAACGTCAGACACAACCCACCAACCCCTGCCTCTCGCCCACCGTCGATGTCATGCATGCGACTCCCCAGTACCTATCCTCCATCTTCATCAACTCCAACTTATCAGTGACCCTTGTCTGCAACGTCCCAGACTTCCACCCTCTTGTGCTCGACATCGCTGTCTCACGGTCAATGTCAGACATGACCTACCAACTCCCTACTTTGACCTCCCAGCACACATCCACTCTCCTCATCAACTTTGGCGTCTCCCTGTCGACGTCACATGCGACCATCCAATTCCTCCCAACCCTCATCTGCGACGTCCCAAACTCCTACCCTCATCCTCTAACACCCCTGCCCACCCTTGTCCTCAATGTTTGTATGGTGACGATAGAACTCTTGGCAATTAAGCTCACCGACGATCTTGAAGACGCGAGATTCATTTTCAATAATCTTCCGCCAAGATGACTCTCTGTCGTGAGTAGACATATCTGCTCGGCAGACATAAGATAGTGGTACAAATTTATCACGAAATACCACTCACCTTCCTGTCCTATATGCTCTTCCCCCTCCTTCTATCAGACCTTCACCTGGCTGGGGATCTCCATTCAGCTCAGAGTCCAGAAGGATGTCCTTTGTCCTTTGTTCTTGCGATACAAGTTTCGGAGACTCCAATGGAGGGGTAAGTGTCCTGAAACGGTTGGCGACAGGTTCTCTGACAGGGGACTCAGAGCAAGATGGCGATATATTCAGATCAGACTCGAGGAGTTGATCTAGTGTATGCTTCCTTGAGATGGCAGAGAGTGCCAGAGAGTTGAGATCTGAAGTGAGGAGACTATAAAAGGTCTTAGAGGCAAGGTGACAGTGAGATCCATGAGTGCCTTAAATAACGGCGTGATGCTCATTACAGGTTGATTTCTACCTGAAAGATCAATCATTACGCCAATAAACATTCACTGATCAAGTTACTTACTTACCAGCCTCTGGACATCTGTACCTGTGGACAGGTGCTCGCCATATTCACCCACACCAGTAAAGTAAAGTATCTGGCATCCTCTGTTAGATTGATATCTTCATTGTTGCCCCAACTCTTCATATTCTTAGTAGCAAAGTTGCCATCCATGACAAATACTTGCTAATACTTCCACTGATCGGCATCTATCGCCCAATCTTCCGGAAGGTTGATTGATGCCTGGCTGGGGACACACAGGGCAGAAAAGAGCTAGTGATCCAGATGTTGCGTCTCTAGGCTGTGGATGACCAAGACCGAACTTGATCATATTCCTGAGATATTTCCATTGCCGTGATATTCATGAGTCTGAGGGAGTCTTCCAGTACAGCGAAGGTAAATGATACAAGGTTGCACGATGAGTGAATGAATATCACTGTACGATTGAGAATAGTGAAGATAGTGTTTTCTTCTGAATCAAATTGCTGTTTCATATTCAAGCCTTTGTTGTGCGCTAAGGAGGCAAGTATGTCGTTGAACATCGGAAGACCTTCAGTCTCTGGAATCCCTGAATTATTCCAATCCTCTTCTTGATCATCACTGATATCTTCCCATCATCATCAGAAGCAGTAAAGACATTAGGACAGGGCAGCCCTTTGTGACCAAGATGTAGGATGATGCCGGCCACCAATAGTGAAGAGGAAGCAAAGTACTCACCACACCAAACCTCAACTCTGTGAAAAGAACACCAAGCATGGGCAAAGCAACAACAGTTTGTACAGAATAGAGGTTTGCCGAAACAGTCTGGAGATTTCCAATTACCCTCTCTACCACACGCATTGTGACATAGGCGATCAGCAGGATAACCTTCATGTTGGATCAATATGCTGAGGTACTCGTTGGGCGAAAGGGAGCCAATCTCTCATGAATTCTGCCTGTCTCTGTCATGTATTCAGGTTAATGCCAAGCTTTACTTGATTCGAATCCATACCTTTTTATCCTTGTCTCTACTTTCCCCACTTAATCTGAGTATGGATTTAACTCCAATTCCAGAAGATCCCATTCCTACATTACTTAGAGATGATGACATGAATGAACTTATAATATAATGATGAACCATTGATTAGCACAACATTTTAGTACTAAATGGATATGTCAACACCTTGCTGCCACTACCATAGCTGTTGGTAAAACACCAGTACATTGCCAAGACGTCAAATAAATGACACAGGCAGATCAAAAATATTGGCAAAAAGCTATGGAAGAAGAGATGAAATCTCTCAAAGACCGAAATATTTGGGAATTAGCAAATCTACCTCCAGATTGTAAACCTATCATGGGAAGATGGGTATATGTGACAAAGAGCAACGGTCGCAAGAAAGCTCGATGTGGTGCAAAAGATTGTATACAAATTTACAGAATAGATTTCGAAGAAACCTTTTCCCCCATTGCACTGTTTGAAACCATCAGGCTTCTCCTAGCCTTAGCAGCCCTTGAAGATTGGGAGATCAAAGCCTTGGATGTCAAGACAGCATTTCTCTTTGGAGAACTTGACAACAACGAGAAGCTCTATATGGTACAACAGAAGGTTTTATCAAAAAAGGCAAAGAAATACAAGTTTGTCACTTACGAAAATCCATTTATGGACTCAAATGAGCTGCCATAAAATGGAACAAAGATCTACACAAATCCCTTCAAGAAATAGGATTCAGACATCCGACATCAGATCCTGGTGTCTACATCAAATATATAGGCAAAGACAAAATCATCTCCATAGTTTACATTGACAATGCTCTTTCCATGGGTTCCAACCTCAAACTCATTGATCGTCACATGAAAACTTTTACAGATCGTTGGGAATCACGGATACTTGGCGATGCCACAGAATATCTTGGCATGTGAATTATCAGAGATTGAAATAAACGAACTCTGAGACTTGACCAATGTACCTATGCTGAGAAAGTCATTGAATGATTCCAGCTAGAGAATTGTAAACATGCTCGTACACTACTTCCTTCTGGATATAATCCAAGTCCTAATGAAGCAAAAGAAGATCCTAAAAGAAAATCTCGATATTAATCAGTGATCAGATCTCTTCTTTACATCATGCTTGGAACACACCCAGACTTGGCTTATGCCATAATCAAGATGTCACAATTTTCTGCAAATCCTTCTGAGGATCACCTCAATCGAGCACTTTACATTGTTCGATACCTTGCATATACCAAAGATGTACGTATCACATATAATGGATTAGCAAGAGATGTGAGTTTCACTACATATTATGATACTGATTGGGCTGGTTGATGTAAACTGAAGTGCGGCAGACTATCAGACTAACCACTCAGGGGCTGACACCAACACTTGGAAAGAGAAAAAGATGGAGGAGAAAGCAAAGAACTTTGGCGTGAAGCTCAAGAGGTCAAAGCTGGGTCTACCAGCTATGACTGACTCAAGTATTTATACAATAGGACTATTCTACATACATCCGGATATGATATACAATAGGACTATTCCACATCTGGGTCTACCAGCTATGACCGACTCAAGTATTTATACACTAGGACTATTTTAGATACATCTGGACTACATGAGGCGTTACCTTCCTACATTCTAAGTGACATAATGTCTACATAATGATATAAGGGAGTAGTTAGCAAAGGAATCACAGTGGTGACAATATGGTGATATAATGTTCTAGGCATTGAGGGCTGAGGGTGAGTCACCTGACCTTGGTCCGGGTTTTCGTATATCTGGTGTTAGTCCAGTGTGTCGGAGAGGCCAGTCTGTGCTCTGGACTGTGAGTGGTTGGTCGGTCTAGACCGGTGATTTACAACACTACCCCCTCTTTAAGGCGTGGATTTCAGACATGCAGGATTCTTTGAATGAAATAATACATGAAACTCCATCAAGGAGAGACTGCAGACCTTTCTTGGAGCAGATGGGTTCAACCGGTGAAAATCGGCGACAGCAGTTTTGGCATTACTGAAGACAATGTTTATTGTATTGTGTTCACCATATATTTTAATATTGAAGTTTTATTTTTATTGCAAATGGACTCTCTTTTTGTGTACATGCTCGGTGCAGAGAGGGATTTTTTTTTTCTCAATCGCACACAGGTGTATATCACACATAGTAGTCATGTCCAAATCACGTGGAAATTGTTTATGGAATTATTTGGGGTTTGCAGCGCCATACAAGTGTGAGCACAAATAAGCCTGGGCCAAGGATTGGACACTATAGAAGTCCTATCTGGAACCTTCTGTGCGCAGACCGAGGGGATCTCGAGGTAGGGAAGAGGAGATCTCTAGTAGATAAAATTACTAGGTATAGTGAGTCAAAGTGTGAGCTATGACAAGGTATCAATCACTAATTGAGTGTGAAAGCGACCTGATATTCAGGGGTCAGGCTTAGGCCCATATATACTACAAGATGTGTTTGTACATATTGTGGAACTTTCAAGAATGTTCAAAGAACATTCTAGAGTATCATGTAAGAAGTTGTAACCAATAGCATAAGTAACTCAAACATGCTAAATAAGCAAAGAGATAAGGCTGAATAATCAGCCAATAGCATTATAGACTCAGTGACAGCTGAGTCAAGGCAATAGCAATAACTGCTCTTATCTATCAGAGAAAATAAATGATAAGAAAGAGACTTGGTCTAGAATGGACTGGTCTAGAATCGGAAGTAATAATGTAAATGGATACTACTGATTTGACAAATACCACTTCCTGTCCGAAGGCCATCCTGAGTCACTGTTGGGCCTGGGAGACAAAAGATTTTTTTGACTTAGTGAGACCCCAGCCGTTATGGCAATTAGATGCAATATTTCCTTATAAAATACCTTTCAGCCACTTATATAATGATCACAAAACTCTTGCATCATGGGTGTTACAATGATTCATCATAGAGACTCGATGAAAAAGTTCTTTCGATGAAATGCCTCGCCAACGCAGTGCACCCCAATAATCGGGAAATGTCACAGTATAACCATCTGCAATGTAGCCTATATGAGCATTGGAATGTCGTCCAGAAGACATAGTACCAGCAGGAAGGGTGAAGGGGGTTTCACTGCGGATTGTTCCTGACATTGGCCAAGGTTATCAATGTAGGCAAAAGTGTAGTCAAGAGTGTCACAAGTGTAGCAAAACAATGTGGCAAAGACTTCAAGAGTTTTGAAGTGGAGATTGTTATATAAGCCCAAGTTTCCATACTTCATGTTGTAAAAAGCGGACATGCTGACAAATTTATTTGTAACAATTTTTACCCCTGGGCCCCCTTGATAGCTTTTTTGTACACTTTGTAAACTTTTCCTACAGATTTTCGCTTTCTGTACACTCTTTTGTACATTGGTAAACTTTTTCCTATACATTTTTATACACTTCTTTTGTACACTTGGTACACTTTTTCACTTTTTTGTACACTTGCTACATTTCGTCCTACACTTTTTTTGTACTTTTTTATACACTTTTTTTATACACTTTTTCCTACACTTTTTTGGCTTGTTTGTACACTTTTTTGTACACTAGTAGTGTGACAAGCATGTATATTATGTAGAGTTTTGATGTAGAGAATAATAATTTACATCAGCTTGCAATTGCTACCCTGTATATTATGTGGCATGAAAGAGTTAGATGTCAGTGCACAATATGTTACTTTGGTGATTTCGCACTCTTTGCATTCATTTTTACTTCATTGTAGACTTTGTAGCGCTCTCTCTGCGCTACTTTTAACCATCACCATTGGATTCCCTATGGTCGATAACCTTATCAAACTTTTCTCCTTGAGGTTCTAGACCCATGTGGTCGTCCTACACATCTCTATCTTCTTTTCTTCGAGTTGTGATTACTTTTCCCACAGTTGTGGCTGATTGTGGCTGCCAGTTGTTTGCCAGTATTTACAGCCACTAGACAAAACCTCGGAGTCC
>JBBPPX010000559.1:0-12256 GCA_038092235.1 Leccinum boreale | reverse complement strand
CGGGAACGGGAACGGGAACGGGGGCGGGGGCGGGTGTGCCTAGCCGACCTGTGTTATCGCCGTTGAACCCGAGGGCGCGGCAGAACGGGTTGTTATCGACGGCGATGATGGGCCAGAGTACACAGTCGTTTTCGGGGTCTGTGATGGGAGCGGGTTCTGCATCTGGGTCGTCATCGCTGGCGATGCAGCAGCAGAGGCAGCGGCGGCCGGGGCTGCCAGTGACGTTGGGTCCACGGAAGACTTGAGTTTTGATGCTTGCCAGGTTTCTTTTTCTTTACTGTCACCGATTCTTACTTCCCTTGAGCATCGATTGTACACGGACATCTGCAGCATATAGTCGCGTTGGTTCTTGTCACGTCACGATGGATTTCGAGAGACTTTAGGAATGGAAGATGCCTCTGGGGAGGTAAGTACTTATGCTGATCTTTAGAGTTTAATGCGCCTTGGAAGCCGACAAGCGTCTGACGAAAAGGAAGCTGTCATGTCATCGCATTGACAGGGAAAGCGGATCGGGCTGCCCTTAGAACAAGGCTAATTGAATGAACTTCCCCAGATCTGCAAGCACGCTGTATCACCGGTCGTCGTCACCACCCTGACACTAGGCGATATAATCTCAGTAAAACATTGGTTGCATTGGTTGCATGGCAACACATCATTATTGTTCCAGTTCTGGGGGATATGCACGCGTGCATTTGAGAGGCTCGTGCGATGCGACAACAAAGACAAAATATAAAAATATAATGCACCTTCACATTCGTGCTTTGGCAGGCACTACAAGGTTCGACCGAATGGTCGATATGTCATCGTCGGTCAGCCCACAAAAATTCCTCACATAACCTTCTACGCCGCCGTACTTGTCCTTCAATAGACCCAGCGTGGCGTGCATTGTCTCGTAGCTATCAGCCAGGTCAACGAGCGCGGAGGAGATGGGGTCGCAAATTGTACGCACCAAGAGGTCAACATTCGGAGTGCGAGCTCAGAGTTGGCGGCGAAGAATGGTTCTTTCATAAGCCGTCTGAGAACCTTCTCGCGATCCGGTTCGCGACCTATTCGGGTTAAAGAGTAGTCTTGGCACACATAATGGTCCTCGACGCCTGCAAGCTGCCGTCACGTGTGGGGGGTGGGGTAAGCGTTTGGTCGAGGGCCCTCATCGAACAGGCGTACTTTCAGTAGAATGGCGGCGATAATGCCGGTGCGATCTTTTCCCGCTGGATGAGGTTGTGTCAATGAAGAGCGCAGGGGGGAGAGTGGAAAACGGACCTGTGCAGTGGAACAGGAACGGTGCGTTTGGTCTGTCTCGAACGTGTCGGAGGATGGTGCCGAACGCGCAGCCGCCGTGATCGAGTATTTGCGAGTAGAGTTTCATGAATGCCTGCAGGACGCTGAGCGGCAAGTCGTGCTCACAAATGACGACCGACATACCTCCGTGGTGCCACTTGCGTACAGCTCGAATTTTCTGCACGAACGAGGCTGTTGAATGAGGAACAGATGCTGCTCTTTCCGACGCACTTTGCCATGCTTTCTGGGCTATAGTCCTCGCTCCTGAAGACGGGCGTGCGCAGGATCTGCACACCTTCGATGTTGGGTATCGGTGTGCTGTATTTGTGCATCTCCGGATCCGATCGAAGATCAAACACGGTCGTAATGCCGAGAGCTCTCATCTGTTGAATGCCTAGTGACAGACGGTGTGAGAAGCGCAAGGGTTCGGGGAGGAATGGCGGGACCTTGTTCGGTGATGTTGGATACTTCTGCGCCGCGAAAGCCATATCCGGGCTTGGTGATGAGGTTGGGGGATGACGCTGAGGAGTATGAACCGAGGTCGCGGACATTGCATACGCCGTCGATCTGTACAAAGGGGGGTCTCGAGAGGACGTCTGCTACATAGGCGGGATCGAGCGGGTCGAGGCAGCTGCCGTCCGTCGTCGCGGTCATTTGGCGAGTTTATTTTTACATTTTATTAAATTTCTCCGTCCAACGGAATTGACACGCGAAAGTCACGTGATTCGAAAAGTTTAGGGCAGACAGTCTCGCGCCAAATCGCATCTTGACTTCGAACGTCATGGACTCGGACGCTTTGTCGTCGCCTCCAGCACCAGCATCGTCGTTGCCACCCAGCAGTGCACCAAATCAAACCGCATCCACCAACGGTACCCCAAGATCGGCCCGGCGCACAGCGACCGATGCTCTGGCGTTTGGCAACAACGAGCCACAGGACGGTCAGGACCAAGATGATGCCGCCGCAAGACGCAGAAGGAGACCGAAAAATCAACAGGGCGGAGATGTCCCAATGGTCAAGGACGCCGTCGGAGAGAGTGTATGCGAAAGCTTTGAAACCTTTTTGAAAACGTGAGTACTGATTGGCTGGATTTCTTTTTTCAGTCCTCTCATGTCGTGATATAGCTTTACTGAGGACGTTGCTCTTCCTTCAACGCCTGCTTCTGATGGCGGCTTGCCTGAGGTCGCCGAGGGAGAGTTGGTCTATGTTCAGCAGATCCATACCATGCGCGAATATGAGATCACGACCCTCTATGTCGATTACGGCCACCTTTTACAGAGGGACGACGTCCTTGCAGACGCAATTCAGAAGCAATACTACAGATTCCTCCCGTACCTGCGCCGTGCGCTCCACAACTTGGTCGCAGAGTACGAACCCGAATATCTCAAAATAAACCCGACCGCCGCCACTACTGACTCTTCGAATCTTCAATCCCGCGAATTCAACATCGCATTTTATCACCTTCCCTTGGTCTCTGGCATCCGGGATCTCCGCACGGACAAAATCGGCACGTTGATGAGCATCAGTGGTACAGTGACGAGAACCAGCGAAGTCAGGCCCGAGCTACTATATGGCAGTTTTATATGCGAAGTTTGTGGCGGTCTTGTCAATGAGATAGAACAACAGTTCAAGTATACCGAGGTGCGTTTTCGGCATCTGCATAGCTCGTGTTTTCCAAACACCACATGCATGTAGCCCAGCTTGTGTCCCAACCCAACCTGCGGCAATCGCGTTGCATGGCAACTCCAAATCGATACCTCCAAATTCACGGATTGGCAAAAGGTTCGCATTCAAGAAAACCCTTCGGAGATACCAACAGGTTCTATGCCCCGGTCCCTTGATGTCATCCTCCGATCGGAGCTCGTCGAACGTGCAAAAGCCGGAGACAAATGTGTATTCACAGGTACATTCATCGTCGTACCCGACGTCAGCCAACTTGGACTACCTGGCGGAAACAAGGCAGAGCTTATGCGCGAAGCCAGCAAAAGCGGGGCGAATGCTGCAACAGGTGGCGTTACCAGTGGTGTGACCGGCCTGAAGAGTCTCGGTGTGCGAGATCTCCAGTACAAGACAGCTTTTCTGGCGTGCATGGTACACGATGCCGATGGCAGAGTGGGTAGCATATATGCGCGCCGACGTGACGACTAACGCAGATTCCAGGGTGGTACCAATGTCCGCGGAGAAGAAGAAGATGGCGAGGAGGATGGGCAAGCCTTCCTCAGATCTCTCACCGAACCCGAGTTCGACGAGCTCAAGAGTATGATCGACTCGGATCACATATACTCGCGCCTGGTGGAAAGTATCGCGCCGACGGTCTATGGCCACGAAATTGTGAAGAAGGGGCTCTTGCTGCAGTTGATGGGTGGAGTACACAAGCAAACTGCCGAAGGGATGCACTTGCGTGGTGACATCAATATATGCATTGTCGGAGATCCGTCAACGTCCAAGTCACAATTTCTAAAGTACGTGTCGATCTCGTTCCGTCTCACGAGCGCAAATTAACCGACCATATGCTAGATATATCTGTTCATTCCTGCCTCGCGCAGTCTACACATCGGGAAAGGCGTCCTCTGCCGCTGGTCTAACCGCAGCAGTCGTCAAGGACGAGGAAACCGGTGAATTTACCATCGAGGCCGGTGCTCTGATGCTCGCAGACAACGGTATATGCGCCATTGATGAGTTTGACAAGATGGATATCTCGGATCAAGTAGCTATCCACGAAGCTATGGAACAGCAGACGATATCCATAGCCAAAGCCGGTATCCATGCTACCCTCAATGCCCGGACGTCGATTTTGGCTGCTGCGAATCCTATTAGCGGACGGTATGACCGGAAGAAGACGCTCAGGGCGAACCTTGCTATGAGTGCGCCGATCATGAGCAGATTTGATCTGTTCTTTGTAGTCCTGGACGAGTGCGACGAGAAGACGGATCTGAACATTGCCAAGCATATTGTGAACGTCCATCGTTTCCAAGACGAGGCGATCAATCCCGAATTCAGCACAGAGGCCTTGCAGCGTTATATCCGCTACGCGCGAACTTTCAATCCCAAGGTGAAAGAGGAACTCGTCGACTCTGCCAGTTTTTCCTTTACTGACTTTCCGTAGCTTACACCAGAAGCAGCGGATATACTAGTCGAAAAGTACAGAATCTTGAGGCAAGATGACGCCTCCGGCGTCGGTCGAAACTCGTATCGGATCACTGTCCGACAGCTTGAAAGTATGATTCGTCTCAGTGAAGCCATCGCTCGGGCGAACTGTACATCAGAGATAACGCCGGCATTCGTGCGCGAAGCATACACGCTTTTGCGGCAATCGATCATTCACGTCGAGCAAGACGACGTCGACTTTGATGAGGAAGAGGCCGAGGGTGAGGATGGTGCCAATGGGAACACCGCCCAGGCTTCAGGTGGGCTCGAAGAAAGCCAGGACGTGGAGATGTCATCGGCTGATATCGAGGGGATGGACACGACCGAGGAGAGCTCGCTAGGATTGAACCGCGTGGCGACCAGCAGCGGTGCTGGACCGTCCTCGACGTCGCGAGCCGGGAGCACGCTTCCTGAAACTCCTGCCCCTGCTCCCACTCAGCCGAGACGACGAATGGTGATCACTCACGACAAGTACATGACGCTGCAGAGCCTCGTAGTGTTGCACATATCTGCCGTGGAACGGGAGACTGGACAGGGGGTTGACAGAGACGAGCTCATCGACTGGTATCTTGAGCTCAGGGAGTCGGAGATCCAGGACGTGGAAGAGCTGGAGTACGAAAAGGAGCTGATCACGAAGCTCTTGAGGAAGCTGGTGAAGGTATGGTGGCTTTATTTGGGCTTTTCATTCCATATGGCTGAAACGAGTCACATCACTGTAGGACAGGTTCCTTTTAGAAGTTCGTGGGGATGTGCAAGAATCGTTACCCGAGTCGGCGAGTGATGGAACGTTGCAGCCATCTTCTTCCACGGGACAGGCGGGCGAGAATGATCGTGTGTATTATATGGTTCATCCCTCGGTGGATACGGAAGGGGGAGAGTCTTCCCATCCATGATATGGTGTTCAAAGTTGTCTTAGCTGTTGTATCTTGTTTGATTGCTTCTACTATGTGTAACTCTGTAATGTCATGTCTCAGTCACCTAGTAGATTAATGTGGTCGCAGGAGCTCGTCTTTCCAGACCAAGTGGCACGGTGTTGAGGACGGGATGATAGCTGGTTAGACGTTTCCGCGGTTATCAGATACCACCACCGAGATAATTACACCACATGACAACAAGCGATGTTGGTCCTCTGATCCTTCCCGTGCTGTTGCTGGACGGCAGCCTTCAATACCCTACTATCACAGCAGATACCACGGCGAAGGACCTCATCGGAACCCTAATACAAGTGGACGAGGTCAAGCATACCGTACTGCTCGACACAGTAGCACCTTCCGCATGGGCACTGCAACGCGTGCACAAGAAACTGCCAGGTCGTTTGTGGGACCAGGCAGAGCTGGTCGCTCTCAGCGACGGTGCGTCCGAATCGGTGAAGCATTGCAATATTGCCGTAATTGTAACCTACTTACAGGGATCTTACCACCGACGTCGCTCGTGGCCGAGTCTTCGTCCTCCCCCTTCCCAACACCCCAGTCGTTGTATGCTGGCCCCGCAGTACTGCGGCTCGTCGCTCGACATCCCCTGCACTCACTCCCCCTCATTTTTTTGCGCATACCAGAGATCGACGATGGGTTCAAGTGGACAGTGTTCTTTGGGAAAGAGAGCACGGTCGACGACGTCGTTGACGGAGTCGTGAGGGAGTTGGGGTTACTCAAGGTGCTTCCTCGTTCGCGTGGGGGCGGACAGATCGAGTACGTGCTCGAGATGCTAGGCTCTGCAAACCAAGGTGCGCCCTGCCCGTGCGTCAGCGCCTCCGCCTAAACTGACTATTATCAGAAGAAGCTGCAAGACTGCCTGGGTCCGCGAGTATGACCGACATTCTCTCGTCGTCGTCCGAACGTCCGCCCTCCGTACGGTTCTGCATACCAGACACATGGTTCCGTCGCAAGCCGCCTCGCCCCTCTTCCATCCAGTCGCGCTCGTCCGCAACTACTGACGTTAGCTCATTGTGCATGGAGACTATAGATAACAGCTCAGCGGAGGAGAAGGAAGGGGAAGGGACCGCGAAGCAGAGCAAGTCAACCAGCGGACCTCGTGCGACTTCCCAGACCGCGCCCACTGCAGCGGGATCGGGGTCTCCCGAGTGGCGGGGATCGGTCGCTCAGAATCGTCTCACGAGCTTGTTAGCGGGATGGTCTCAGTCTGCACCCGCACCCGTACCTGCGCCTGCGATTGCGTCGACTTCGGTGGTAGTCGCGACCTCTACCGGGAATAGGAAGAGCGTCAGCGAGCCGTTGCTGATTCGACAGAACACCGGAGGGAGTGTGTCTACGGGGGAGAGTGTCGGCTCGGGCGAGTTCGATTCAGAGGAGTTTGAACGTTGTATGGTGAGTGGAGACCCTTTCTGTTTCCGAGGAAAGCCAAGAACCCTTCGAACTAACGGTGTTATGATCAGGATATTCTAGGGGTCAGGCGAGATGCGAGGGCGAACATGCATGCCATGTCACCGGAGAAGAAACAACAGCTCATCGAACAAGTGCGGGGCCAGTTTGACAAGAATACAGCATCTTCTGCGGCAGCTTCTTCGACTTATGGGCCGTCGAGCGGGAGTCTGCTCCTCCCTCGGATCGTTCCTCAGTTCAGCGGTGATTCAGGCTTTTTCAAACGGATGACTGCGTTTCCAACATGGGGCTCGACAACTTCCCCTCCGGCCCCGATGGTCAATCCAAAGAGTCGTTCTAGCGGCGAATTCGCGACGGTCTCCAGGTCTTCCCTCTCTTCTGAGATTACGGAAGAAGACGTACAGCACATCCACCCACAGGCCACCGGGAGTATGTTTAGCACTTGGTGGACAGTTCTGGGGGGCGAGACGACCCCAAACAATGAACACTCTGTGTCGGCTCGTGCGTATGTGGATGGCATACGCAAGTCACGAAGCGCGGATTCCATGCTCGCCAAACACCTAATCTCGTTGCGGGTGCATTTGTCAACCGCAAAGCTACCCTGGATTGAGACGTTCATAGCTGAAGAAGGTATTATTGCCGTCAGCGGGCTGCTTTCCTCGTTGGTCGGAAAGGGCGGAAAGAGAAAGGTTATTTCTGACAGCGAGAACAATGTTCTATTGGAGGTAATTAGATCTTTGAGGGTCTTATTAAATACCGAGGTGCGTCGCTTGAAATAGACTCGGATTTCGTTGTTAGATAACCCAATGACCTTCTCTTCTCGATAGCTCGGGTTTGACGCTGTACTTTTGTCCCCGACGATCGTCACGCACATCGCATACTCGCTTCATGGGACCTCACTCAAGATAAGGACTCTTGCTGCGGAGCTCCTCGCCGCGATATGCATGGTCTCGTTCGACGAGGGTCACCGTGCCGTGTTGGCCGCCCTGTCCGAGTACCGGATCGCATACAATGAGCTTTTCCGATTTCAGTCGCTGGTGGCTGCGCTCAAAATACCAGATTCCATGGACGCGATGGCTGCACCGGAGGTGACGTTTCCTGCAGAAGAGGAGGGCATATGGGAAGCCAGGACAGCGTTCATGGCACTTATCAACGCGTTGACGAATTGTCCGCACGCGCTGGAAGAACGAATCGTACTTCGGGACGAGTTCAGTCGACGAGGGTTGAATGAGGTGGTTGCGGTATGTCGCGGTACAATTCTTTCGATGTAGTGTTGATCTCCCGTCTAGGCGTTGCGATACATAAAACCTCCAGATTCGTTGCTCAAACAACTGGATATGTATACGGAAGAGAAGTATGAAGACGAAGAAGACTTTCGCGAACGTGCACGGCGAGCGGTGCGAGATAGTCGTAGGCAGTCGATGGAGACATCAGAACCGAGTGTCTTGTTCGACGAGATCATGCAGGTTGCTCAGTTGCTCGAGGCTGGGGGGATGATGGAGAGCATCCTTTGCAAACTCAACCTCGTTTTCCAGGGTGCTTCAGACCCGTCGGTATTCCTTTACGTTTCTCTTACGGATTTTGGCTTTGATGGCGTTGGTTTTCCAGGTCGTACAAGAGTGGCGTTATCTCCGTCGTGGATGAGTTCGTTGGGGGCATCGCTACAATAGAGGACTCGTATGTTTTCCAGTTCGGCGCTGTCGCTGTGGAACTAATGTAGAGTGTACAGCGAGCAAGCATGGACAAGTTTTCTTCAGAGTCTCGTCATGTCTGTGCAACGGCTCTCCGGACGAAAGCTTCCCATCGGACATACGGAGGCATTCGAAGAGGAGATCCAGGGATTGGGCCGTCGAGTGGAGGACCTTGCGCGAGAGGTTCGTATTTCTTATTTTCTTTCCTCTCCCGAGCGATCACCTCACCACGCTTTTCGCTGTTCGCGAATAGAATGCAGCGTTGAAGACTGGTAGTAGCCATCGTCATCATGAGGAAGGCTCTGCTATATATATCGGAAACGATCCGTCGCCTCCTGTTGCTCCTATATCTACATCATCAGCCGGATCCTCGACCAAGTCAAAAGCCAGCCCGGGACCCAAGGCCGGGAACGGGGTATGTTGAGGTATTTTCTTTTCTTTTTTGTTGGTCTGAATGATTCCCTCGGTGTTTTTCTAGGTGATCGCTGGGGTGATGCAAAGACTGATGCAAAAGGAGAAGGAAGTTACACGCCTATCAGGCGAGATAGATCGTCTGAAGATCCAGCTCTTGGGCGATGCGCATGAACAGGTGGGTATTGAATTTCATTGCATTCTTGGGCCGAGGAAAGGAACAGTGGTGATCATATCGAATGTCTAGGATGACCGAGCCAGGAAGGAGCGCGATAAGGCGAAACTGAATTCGCTCAGCGAGGAGATAGTGATGCTCAAAGAAAAGGTAGGCGAAAGCAAGACCATTTTCGTCCTTCTCGATCTCACGCGTTTTCGAATACAAAATCAGATTGCTGAGATGGGCAATGCGCTATCGAACAAAGACAAGGAGATGGCGCACGTCAAGGGCGCGCTCGAGTCTGTGTACGCTCGTCTTCAAAGTGAGGGAGACGAAAAGACGAGCGAGATGGACGTTCGGACGATTGTCGGTCGAACACTCGACAGGCTATCCGAGAGAGAGGAGGCGGTAGTCTCGCTCAGGGCTGAGGTCCAAGCACTCCAGCGGGCCTTGGCAGGGCGAACCAAAGAGCAAGAGTTTAAAACCAATAATCCGCCTCCACCTCCACCACCGGTGGATCGTCGAAAGGTCACAGTGTCCAAGGCCAATAAGGGCTTGGTTGAATCACTCACGATGACGGAGAGCGTGGATGCTTTTGAAGATGTATCGTCTCCGCCCCCACCTCCGCCCCCACCACCTCCGTCCCCACCGCCTGCTCCTCTTAGTAAACCCCCGCTGATGACATCGCAAGATCGGTCGTCATCGTCAAATACTTTGTCATCACCTCCGCCTATGCCTGGAAGCGATGCTCCCCCTCCGCCCCCGCCCCCGCCCCCGCCGCCTCTTCCTGGTGGCATGGTGCCTCCACCTCCTCCACCTCCCCCACTTCCCGGAACTGCGATGCACAACAGAAGCAGACCAAAACAATCAGGTCCGCGATTGAAGCCCTTCTTCTGGAACAAGCTAGACAACAATTCCATTGGGTCGACCGTGTGGTCGGAACCGTTGCTCGTCCCGGAATTTAAGATGGACGATCTGGAGGCGACGTTCACGATCGATGCTACGCCTCAAACACCGTCGCGGATGACCAGTTCTACTGGGAAGCAGCACGTCACCACGCTTTTGGAGACCACGCGGGCTAATAATATGGGTGAAGTTGGATGTTTTGATCGATGTTGGGCATCGTGCTGATTCCCTTTCTGTTTGTCGGACGACAGCTATCATGTTGTCTCGATTCAAGATCAGTTATTCTGCCGTTCGACAAGCCCTTCTTGACCTGGACGATTTGACGCTATCGATAGATGATCTAAAGGCAATAAGTAAGCAGCTGCCGACCACCGAAGAAGTTTGTGGACCCTTTCTTACGTCTCTACAATTCATTCGTCTGATGCTCGTTGCCCAGATAACTCGAATAAAGGATTTTGGCGATGTCACAAAGCTTGCGAAGGCTGACCAGTTCATCCATGAGGTCTATCTATGGCTACCGTATTTCGTCTGAAATTGTGGTACTGAAGTTCGTCTTCCTTTCAGATGATGACTATTCCCAGGCTCCCGCAACGGATCGAGTGCATGATTTTCCGCCAAAGATTCGAGCTGGACGTGGAGGAGATCCGCCCTGACCTCAAGACCGTGCGAGACGCTTGTCGGGAACTTCGAAATTCCGAATTATTCAAGAAAACGCTACAGGTGATGCGTGCAAGATACTTGTTGATAGAAAAACTATCTGACGAAAGGTCAGGCTGTGTTGGCCGTAGGAAATAAGTTGAATGGTTCTTCGTTCCGTGGTGGCGCCCGTGGTTTCCGGTTAGAAGCGCTGCTCAAGGTAACACCGGCTATTGTGATTTGATAAAATTTTACTCGACGAAACGAATGTAGATGAAGGAGACAAAGAGTGCGAAAGCGACCGCGGACTGTCCTACCCTGCTGCATTACGTGGCACTGGTCCTGCTTCGCACGGAGCCCAAGTCTACGTTGTTCATCGAGGAGCTGCCTAGCTTGGAGCCCGCCGCACGTAGTAAGCCTATATTTCTCCCTTTCTTTGCACGTAAGACGATCGGGCTAACGCCTCTATAAGTCTCTTTCCAAATCGTCTCGCAAGCCGTCCAGTCTGCGATCGCATCTCGTGCCAGAGTAGAAGCCGAGATACAATTGATGAAACAGCTCAGGCAACCCTCTGCGAACGACCAATTTGTGACCGTCATGCAGGCAAGTCGTTCGTCGGTTTCTCCTCCGCCCCCGTTCGCTGATCGCCGCCTCTCCGTGCGCCCAGCGTTTCATCGTGCAGGTCTCGGGTTCCGTCGAGGCACTCAGGGAGATGACGGCCTCTGTGGAGAACGATCTACGTTCGCTGTTTGGCTATTACGGGGAATCGTACGATTCGCCGGACAGTCTGAAAACGGAAGACTTCTTCGGCATGATATGTTCTTTCTCGGCGTCGCTACAGAAGGCTGCCATCGACATAGAACCACGCACACGGACTGCACTACCACGATCGGGTGATAAGCAGAAGGTGAGTGATTCTCTGCTTGCGCGGAGGGCACTTGATTTAGTGCCATTCGATCCAGGCCGTCAAAAGTCCAGGGTCGACGCCAAAGGACCTGCTTGCGCCGCCTTCCAAGCACGAACGCCAGCGGTCGTTTGGTCGTGGCGACCTCGACGAAGCACTGCGAACTCTGAAAGACGGACAGACGCGGAGGCAGCGGAGCATCTCGTCGTCGGTGCGGGTGCCCTTGAGCAAGATGTTCGTCGACGGACGGATGGACGCGCAACTTGGGGCGACGTCGTAAACCAAACATTTTGTATTCGTCTAGTTACCATCCTTGAGTCTCTGATATATGCGTATCATCTAGGCTACCTTTTCTCTTTCGTCAGACTTGGACAGATGAAATCTAGAAATTTCAGCCAAAAACTTATCCTCGATGTGTCTCGGCGACCAACCCGCATCCCAGAACATCCACCAAAGTAGGTCGCAATGACTCTCTCAGGCCGTGGCCAGTACCACCATGTTAGATCCAAACATCAGACTTGTGCTCCGATAAGTCGATCATAAGAAAAGAAGGAACGACTGTCTTCCTACCTACGGGAGACTAATGATGAGTATCGATGAGTCGTAAGCAGTGTGACATAAGATAAGTAACGTCCTAGCGGTGTGTCACATAGGAGACCATTTCCTCTCTTTACTTTTCATCCTTGCATCTTGATTTGGTGAGCAAGGGTTGGCCTTTTTTATTGCTCTCTCCTCATTATACATCCTATAGTTGAAGAATGCAAAGCTCCACTGGCAGTACCAAAAGGC
>JBBPPX010000558.1:0-12267 GCA_038092235.1 Leccinum boreale | reverse complement strand
TCTAGTATTTAAGACATGTCTCTCTGTTTTGTATCACCCTAAGCTAGAGCTACTTGGAATACAATCTGAGTCTCCTGCGAAACCTTCGAGTCCTTCGTCCCTTCATCCCTCAGCTCCTCTGCCCTCTCGGGTGTGTCTCTTCGTCTTAGTCCTTGAGTCTCGTCAGGTGTTATGCTTGCTCGACTTCCACTTCGTCTATAGTCTTTGCCCCCCTCCAAGTCTACATCCGACCCTACCCAGGCCAGTTGTAACAAAAGCTCTAGCTTTCTCTTGCGGTCACCATCATTGTGAACCGCCCCCACCAACACATCTAGAACCCCTTACCAAAGACCAGAGCGGAATACTCCCTCCATCCCTCAAAATCCTTTAGCCTCTTTGTCCCACCATCAGCCTCTATCCACCTCTTCCTGGAGAGGAGAACCTTCGATCCCAGATTTCCCAGACGTCCCCCCTCAGCAACGATCTAGTGACGAGGATGAGACGGACTTAGACCTCCCCCTTCTATCTCACGAAGATCAAGAGGAATCCCTTTCCCTCGACACTGAACTTGCCCACCAGCTCTCCTCCACTCTAGTCCTCCCTCGACCACCTACTCCCCCTTTCCCTTCCCCCCATACCCCTAGCGGATTGAATATCTTCGCCTCCCCAAACCCTATTCCACCCCCTCTACCCCAACCTCGCTCGGCTATGTCTAAACTAGTGGAAATACGCCTCTCTCCACCCAATTCCTATGATGGGAAGCACCACAAAGCCCTACCCTGGTTATGTTCTGTGTGCAGATATCTGGTCGTAAACGCAGAAATCTACAACACTGATGAAAGAAAAATCTGTTACGCATTGTCTTTCATGAAGGAAGGAAACGCGGCTACTTGGGCTGACACTTTCACCTCAAAACATCTCGACGGAGGAGGAACCACCCTTGAAACCTGGGCTGCATTTCTCACTGAATTCAAAGCAACTTTCGAGCACTCTGGCTCTGCAGCCAACGCTCTTGCCTGGCTGACTACCCAAAGGATGATCGAGAAATCCCCTGGGAAGTACTCTATGTCCCTCACCTTGTATATTTCCCAATTCCAAAGTCACGTCGCTGTCTCTAAAGTGACCGAGGAATCCACCCTTTGCCACTACTTCTCTTCGGGCATTCCTCTCTCATTATCCAGAAAAATTTATCTAATGGAAACCGTCCCCACCACCATCAACAAATGGTACTCTCATGCACAAAGGATTGATGACCAACAACGTTGTGCCTTCCTCACTTCCCAACAACACAAGGGACGATCTTTTGCCAACCCCTTCACCCCTGCGACCACCAACTCTGCCAAAGAATGAGACCCCAATGCCATGGACGTCGACGCAGTTAGCATCCGCATTCCTAAGCTTACCCCCGCGGAGAGAGAATGATGCTTCAAACAGGGACTTTGCCTTCGATGCCGGAAATCGGGACACAACACTGCTTCCTGCTCAATGTTCTCGACCAACTCTTCTTCTTTTAGAGGATTGACCAAAAAGGTCGCCAAAGCCGAAGAAGAGGACCTACCAAGATTAGAGGACATCGAGAGCGATGATGATGATGAAGAAACAAAGGTCGTAGGAAAAGCCAGCTTCTCTCTGGATTTTTGAAGAGGAGACCTCGTTCGACACAAGGATCTCCTATCATCATATGTGCCCCTGTACTAGTGTCCTCTTCGCCTAAAGCAATGAAGATTCCCATCTCGCTAGTAACTCCCTCACACTCTCTAAAAGTCGTCGACACCTCAGCACTCATCGACAGCAGTGCAGAAATCTCCTGCATCAACTGGGCCTTCATTCAAAAGAACAACCTCCCCCGAGATCGCCTCCCCATATCCATTAGGGTTCAAAACATTGATCAATCTACCAACCAAAAGGGCGATATCCTCTTCTCCACTACCCTTTTTTTAGACATCGGGAAGGTCAACCAAAAAGTCACCTTCCACATCATGGATTGTGGGAATGAAAACATTATCCTAGGTCTTCCCTGGCATAGGGACACCAATCCTAGCATCAATTGGGATAAACAAACCCTTACTATTCCTGAGTCCGCTGACCAATCCGCAGACCTATACCACCTACATGTCGCCAACCTCGAACGCCACAATACCCACTTCACTTGACCAACTCCTCAAACCCCTTTGAAAACTAAACCACCCCGCCATGTCGAAGTCTATCCCACCCATGATAAAAAACTTTATAGCTTCCTAGGATTCGAAACCGAGTCCCAATATCTTGAAAGAGCTACTGTCAACAAAATCCTTTGCTGAGTAATGAGGTGTGGTTCCTGCTTCATCCCCAAAGGATCCCCTCTAGTCGCTCGTCTTACTACTGCTACCAACCTTGCGGTCGAAGCAGAGAAATCTAGACCCAAAACTACCCTTCCCTCAGAATACACAGCCTTTGCCTCAGTCTTCTCCGAAGAAGCTTCCTCTCGTCTTCCCCCTTCCAGACCCTACAATCATGCCATACAACTCGACGACACCTTTGTTCCTAAAATTGGAAAGGTATACCCCCTCTCTCCAGACAAACAGAAAGCCACAGAAACCTTCCTTGATGAAAATCTTCGTAGCGGGAAGATTAGACCCTCTAAACCCCCCCAAGCATCCTCCTTCTTCTTTGTGAAAAAGAAAGACGGCAAGCTCCGCCCCTGTCAAGACTATTGATACCTAAATTCCCATACCACTCACGACGCATACCCTCTTCCCCTCGTCTCCGATCACATTGATAAGCTCAAAGGTGCTAAAGTCTTCACCAAGTTCGACATTTGTTGGGGCTATAACAATGTTCGTATCAAAGAAGGAGATCAATGGAAAGGTGCCTTCATCACCCATAAAGGACTCTTCGAACCTACTGTTATGTTCTTTGGCATGAACAACTCCCCCTCCACCTTCCAACGGTTCATGAACAACTCCTTCCGAGATATGATCGCCAAAGGATGGCTCATCATTTACATGGACGACCTCCTCATTTTTTCCCCCGACGATGCCTCACACTCCGAACATACCAAACGCGTCCTTCAAAGAATGACGGAACTCGACCTACATCTTCAACTCAAGAAATGTAACTTTGCCACCACCGAGGTCGAATATCTCGGTATGATCGTCAAGCCTGGTACTCTCGCTATAGACCCTGTCAAACTAGATGGGATCGCTTCTTGGCCTACCCCAACCACGGTCAAAACTGTCTGTTCCTTCCTCGGTTTTGCCAATTTCTATAGACACTTCATTGATCACTATTCTGACATTGCTTGCCCTCTCATTGATCTTACTAAGAAAGATAAACCTTGGGACTGGTCCGCGGCTTGTCAATCCTCCTTCAACCGCCTTAAACAGGCCTTCCTCTGCAAACCAGTTCTTTGTCTTCCCAACCTCTCTGCCCTGTTTGCCATCACCACAGATGCATCTCGCGACACTACTGGTGCAATCCTTCTCAAAACTGATTCCAATGGCGATTGGCACCCATGTTCCTACCTCTCCCAATCCTTCATCCCCGCTGAACAGAACTATGACATCTATGATCGTGAACTGCTTGCAGTTATCCGTGCCCTCAAAGCTTGGTGCCAATATCTTCAGGGCTCCCCTTTCCCAGTCCAGGTCTTCACTGATCACAAGAATCTCACTTTCTTCTGCAGCCCTCAACACCTGAACCACCGTCAAGCCCGCTGGCTCCTAGACCTCGCTGACTTTGATCTTAAAATCACTCATGTCCCCGGCACTGCACTTGCAGGCCCAGATGCTCTCTCTCGTCGGCCAGATAAAATCTCCCTTTCCCCAGACAACGAAGATGTCATCCTCCTTCCCCCCTCCCTCTTCGTCCTTGTAATCGATACCACCCTACGGGATATCATTGCCTCCACCTCTGGCGACAACGTTCTCATCCGCAATGCCCTCCAAGCCCTCAATGACACCATTCCCCCTACCTTCCGCTCCCGTCTCTCCGACTGGCAGGTTGATGGCGGTCTCCTCACCTATCAAAACCGTGTCTATATCCCTGACTCCAACTCTCTTCGTCGCGACATCATTGCTCGTTCTCATGACCATCCTTCAGCAGGCCACCCTGGTTATCTCAAAACCCGCCAACTCGTCGCCGCAGAATACTGGTGGCCTGGTCTCACCCAATTTGTCCGGAAATATGTTGAAGGTTGCTCCCTCTGCCAGCAATGCAAAGCTAATACCCACCCCACCGTACCGCCTCTTACCCCGATCAAATCCACCTGCTCCTGCCCCTTCCAACAGATCTCTTGCGATCTTATCACCGATCTCCCATCTTCCTCCGGATTCAACTCTTTATTGGTCATGGTTGACCACGGGCTTACAAAAGGGCTAATTCTCTGTCCTACCAAGAAAACCATCACTGCCGAAGGGATAGCAACCCTCTTTTTCCACAAAGTATACAAACGCTTCGGACTCTACGATAAAATCAAATCCGATCGCGGTCCCCAATTCGCCTCTTCCTTTGCCAGAGAACTCAGGAAAGTCCTCAGCTACAATCTATCCCTCTCGACCGCTTATCATCCCCAAACTGACGGAAAAACGGAACATGTCAATCAGGAGGTCGAGACCTATCTTCGGATCCTTTGTGGAGACAACCCCACCACATGGTCTGATCTGATCACTCAAGCGGAGTTTGCGCACAATCATCGCCCCCATTCTGTAACTGGAAAATCCCCTTTCTTCCTCATGATGGGTTTCGAACCCCGTTCCCTCCCTACCGTTATCGCCGATTCCAATCTCCCGCTATCGAATCCAGACTCAAGGCCCTCTTTGCCACTTGAGATGAAGCCCTTGCAGCACACAAACTTGCCCGCCAGGTCATGTCCGCCAGAAACGGTAGAGGTTTCACTCTGTTCTCGAAAGGAGACAAAGTTTAGCTCAAAGCAAAGAATCTCAAACGAAATCTCAGCTCTCGGAAATTTGCTCCGAAACAAGAGGGACCTTTTACCATCACCCAGGTCTTATCTCCCATCACCTATCAACTACGCCTCCCTAAAACCTGGAGCATTCACAACGTGTTTCACACTTCCCTCTTATCACCCTATCGCGAAAATCCTGTACATGGTCCGAATTTCCCCACTCCACCATCTGACCTTATCGAAGGTGAAGAAGAATTTGAAATACTGTGGATCATATGCCACCGAGGTCCCCTTAACAACCGCACATATCTGATCCGATGGAAAGGATATACGGCCGAAGAAGATTCCTGGATCCCAGAACGAGAACTAAAACACGCCAAAACAATCCTCTTAGCATATAAGAAACTCCACCCCGTTGCCTTTCCTTCAAAAACTCTCTCATCTTAGAAACCCAATACTGTCCTCTCTCATTGAAATGTCTAGCTATGTCCCTTCCGACTCAATTTCTTCCGTATCTACCTTATCTCTTTCACCCCCTCCTTCATCGCGTAGTTCTTCCTCTCCTACCAGTCCTCTGGCTCGAGGTCGTCTCCCTAGTCCTCTTAGTGAACAACCTCTGGGCCCGGACAATCTCATTTCTCCTCCCCTTTCCCCCACTCCCCAGAATGTAAACAACTCCAACAACAAAAGTGCTGTTCCATGGCGCATTGGTTCCCCTTCCCTCCCTGCTAGATTGAATGTCTACGATATACAGGCAGTCGATGTCCCCCTCTACGCCAGCAAGTTAAGGACCGACGACACCTCTCCGGAGGACCTGCGTAGGCTTTGCACCTACTTACAGGATGCTCGTTATACCAGGGATATCTATGCCCATGCTGACGTCGACTCTCCTCTTCATTCCCTATACATCGCTTTCACTCATGCCTCTTGTCTTGGAGGAATTGCCTCCAATATGCAGAATTCTTCAGACTCGCATGCCATCTTCCTCTCCTCCCAAATTGTCGCAGCCCACAGAGCCATAGACGAACATCTTCTTTCAGCCATGCATCAGCTTGGGATGACCGAGTTTGTCACCGATCTAGATCACTTTCTGGCTGAAATGACCATATACTCTACCCCTCTTACCATCCCCATGACTCCTTCTTCTCCCCTGGGTCTTCCTCGTCCACCCCTCCATGTCCACATTCCCACAGAAGTAGAAGCAGTAAGCCCACAAGCAATTCTCCCCCTCCCAATAGATGTTATCCCCAATCTTGTTCCTTCCCCTTCCCCATCCCCTCCTTTCGGACCTGAAGACATCCAGGCAGAGATTGACAAGATCGACGCTGTTCACAATTCGGTCTCAATACATGGGAGTGACAAAGAACTTCTGGAGAATACAGATCCCGCATACTGTTTCCCTCCTCCATTGCCTTCTACCATTTCGACGCCATCTGTGTCATCCACTCCGTTGACTGCCTGGGAAGACGCTGTGATGAACTCAGCTGAGGCCAGGCTCACAAGGGAACTTGACCTCCCAATAGGTCCATTCCACAGGTTGTATGGGAAAGCGTGCTTTACGTGCAGACGACTCAGTCACATTCATATTGACTGCCCTCTTTATTCCTGCCCAATCTGTCTCCGTACCGCTCCCGGACATCCTCAGGGTATGTGCCCCCTTAAATGACGCGTCCCACAACCACCACCTTCCGCTTCCTCCTCCTCTTCATCTTCCTCCTGCTCCTCCTATTGTTCTGCTCGTTCTGGCCGAGGTCGTGCTAGACCTTTTCACCCCCCTCGAGGAAACTCCTCCTCTCACCGCGCTCGCCCTGCTCCTTCTTATCCTACCCTCAATGATCGCCCTCCATCCCCAGGATACAATTATGATTACGAGGACACTTACAACAGAGTGGCTGACGCTAATACCTCGGGAAAACACAATTGGACAGGACAAGATTACTAAAGCTTGGGTCGGTGACTCCAAGGCTACAAGGGGGGTAATGTTACAATTGTCTCCTAGGCTCACCATGTATCTCTTTTCTCTCTTTTTTCCTTTTGCCTATCACCTTTACCTTGCATTCACATTGTATCATAGATCTCTAGTGACTTCACCTCCTTCACATCGCTGACAATCCACAACTCTCCTATCTTTGTTCCTATGCTTTTCTATCATTGTTCAAACATTTCCCTATCTCGTTCTTATCTTTTGACTCATGATGATGACATTGCTTCATCATCCTTCTGTCATCGCTTACTGTACATCTAGACCTCCACAGCTTCTGACTCATTCTCTACTGTGGATGACTCTCCTCTTCCATGTGATTCCATCACGTTCCATCCTCTAGTATTTAAGACATGTCTCTCTGTTTTGTATCACCCTAAGCTAGAGCTACTTGGAATACAATCTGAGTCTCCTGTGAAACCTTCAAGTCCTTCGTCCCTTCGTCCCTCAGCTCCTCTGCTCTCTCAGGTGTGTCTCTTCGTCTTAGTCCTTGAGTATTGCCAGGCATTACACTTGCTCGACTTCCACTTTGTCTATAGTCTTCGCCACCCTCCAAGTCTACATCTGACCCTACCCAGGCCAGCTGTAACAGTCGTCCTCCATCTCGCAGCCCTCATCTTGCTCTTCGATGTCCTCTGGGACGTTTGGGAGGTCTAGAAAGGAGAGGTCAACTGGAATGCCAAAGGTGTCCATGTTGTCCACACCTGCCATCACCAGGTCAACGTGGTCGAGGCGAGTGCCAGAATTAGCAAGCTCGAGACGCTCGGTGTCCTCAAGGCGCTCAAGGAGAGTGCAAGAGGTGGAGGCGATGGGGGAGGGGAAGAGATGACCTACTCCCCATGGGCTGCGACAAGTAGTGATGGGCTCGAGGTGGTGAACAGTCTCTGCTGTGGGTATAATCTCCAGTCACCTAGTGAGGGAGATGGCGGCGGTGGTCTGTGGGAACACTGGGGGCCCATATTGGGCAGCTCCTACAGTGTGCGAGTTCTTTCGAACATCACGGACGGGACAAGATACCTCCTTGGAGGTGGGATCGATGATGATGGGGGTGTGGGACATATTAGCGAAGACGAAGGAGGAGGAGGCCTTGGCCCTGTTAGCCTTGGCGGGAGCGAGGGTGGTGTTGGAGGTGCTGCTCTCATTGTCTGAGAGCTCTTTGGAGGCGGCAGCCTTGGCTTTGGCACACTCGCGGTGACTTCCTTGTTTTTTCTCTCCTTCGTCAGAGCATTTGCCCTGACAATGCTTCTTCTTCTTGTCGTCTTTCCCTCCATCCTCCTTCTGGTCATCGAAGGAGGGGTCTTCTTCGCCTTTCCTTTTGACGGTGGAAATCTTGTTGGCCCTGTGGCCTCCATTGTGGTTGGGCTTACGCCTGGAGACGTGTTGTTGCCAGGCAGCCAGAGTCATACGCTCTATGACAGCGTAAGTGATGGCATCCTGCTCAGCCCCGAGAGGTTTGGCATTGAGGAGCTGGGCTGCGAAGTCGGCGTATTTGGGGAGTTTGGCGAGTGCCAACATGTTTTGGACCTTGTCTGGGATTTCGTGGTTGAATTCAGTGAGGGCAGTGAAATGGCCTCGCATTTTAGCAAAGGTGCTGGCAGGGTGATTGTTCTCTGGGATGATGAGTGATAGGAGTTGTTTAAACTCAGTATAGGCAGAAGCGATGGATGGGGTATTATAGGCAGCTTTGATGGAGTCCCAGAGATCCTTGGCACTTCTATTGGCAAGGTCGAAGGAGGCATGAATGTGGGTTTCCATACAGAGGGCGATAACGCCAGAGGCCTGGTCATTGGCATCGTCCCACTTGTCTAAGAGGGCCTTTTGTTCATCACTGCATTCGTCGTAGGTAGCTTCTCACTGACGTATGACGCTGTTTCAGTCTACTATGATGGTGTAGTCCAACTGGAAGCTGGGGCGAGGACAAGAGATCTTGGTCTAGAGGCCTTGGGCACGTAGAGCTGCCATCATTTCGCAGGCCCAGCGGTGGTAGTTGCCTCCTGAGATCTTGGCGATATCTTTGTAGATGGAGGTTGACATGGTGGATCTGGGAGGGGGCGTTAGCATGAACCTTTCAGTGAAAATGATAAGGGAGCGAATGAAACCACATCGCTGAATGTCCAAATACCATCATTTCCAGGAGACATAGTCTCCCCATGGAAAGAGGTATGGAGTTTGGCGTCGTTGGTGTCACATCCTTTCGGATGGAGTACCTAGCCATCATTTTAGGGCTTTCAACATCTGAGCGTTTCCACATCAAGATGGAATGGCTCTTTGAACCACGAGGTTCTCACTCATTCTAGGTACAAGCGTTCTTCGAGCTTTGTTGCTGATGTAAACATACAGTGACAGTGCTCGGGGCTCATAACCTGTTAAGAGGATAGGAACTGTGCTTGAGTACTTACATTGTAGTGGGATGAGACGAGGTTGAGGGGAACATTGTGGTTGTGGTAGAAGATTGAATAAACTCCCATTGAAACTCAGACGCTGCTGAGCTATCTTATATAATACAAGCGTGTGAACTATTTACTATATTAGTACTCCAGTGCTCGTATTTCAACACTTCAGGGACTTCTAAGGGTTGTAATTTTCCAGCTGGCGGAAGGTTTGTGGATTTCATACGCGCGCAGTGTTCGCAAGCTTTACAATATTCCTGTATGTCCTTCTTAGCTCCTGGCCAAGAGTAATATCTCATGAGGAAGTCTTGTGTCTTTTTGGCACCTTTGTGTCCGAAAATTGGGTGATCGTGGAATTGGGTCACCACTTCCCTGCGGAGTTCTTTTGGTACCCCGAGTTTATCGCTATAATAATATAATCCTTCACGGAGGATCGACCCGTCTGGAGATGTGTAACCAGAATGTGAGGATTTGATTTTATCGAATAGTGTGCTCTCTTCTAGAGATCTGATGCGATTTTCCGGTATGAACGTCATTTGTTTATTGTCATTTTCAATGCCAATCATATGATCTTCTCTTCTAGAGAGGGCATCGGCTTTTCCCATCGAGGTACCGGGTTTATTCACGAGAGTGTAATCGAAGCGCGACAGGTATTGAGCCTATCTGGCGTGTTGTCGATTCAGATCTTGACTTTTCATGAAGTACTGGAGATTTTTATGATCCGTCCAGATTTCAAAGTTATGTCTAGCCCCTTCTAGATAGTGTCTCCATTGCTCAAGCGCTAGAATGATCGTGAGCATTTCTTTGTCGGCAATTGGATAATTCTGCTGTTCAGGGGTCATGGAGTGTGACATATAGGTGACCGGATACCATTTGTCATCTTTCAGGGAGGAGAGTACAGCTCCAGTGGCGAAGTCCGATGCATCGCATTCAAGACAGTAAGGAGTGGTGTCATCGGGGTATGCCAAGACAGGGGCAGTGGTAAATCTATGTTTAAGTGTATCAAACACGTCTTGTTGAGCTTTTTCCCATTTCCATGGTTGATTTTTTTTGGTTAAGTCGTGTAAGGGTCTTGCTTCTAGACTATAGTTGGTGATGAAGCGGCGGTAGAAATTTGCTAAACCGAGGAAACTTCTTACGGCTTTTACGTTCATGGGGACTGGCCACTGGGCAATGCCATTGAGTTTTTCCTGATTCATTGAAATTCCATCACAGGAAACGACCATGCCTAGCATATCAACTTTCTGGACTCCGAAGAAGCATTTTTCGGGTTTAACGAATAGGTCATTTTTGCGAAGCCTTTCCAAGACTTTCCTAACCATTTCCTGATGGTGTTTTTCGTCTTTATTCATAAAGATCAAGAGATCGTCGATATAAATAATGACTATGCCTTCCATATCTGCGAAGATGTCATTCATCATATTTTGGAATGTAGCTGGGGAATTACACATCCCGAAATACATCACAGTTGGTTCATAGGCGCCAAGATGGCAGACAAAGGCTCCTTTCCATTCATCTCCTTCTTTGATTCTCACATTGTTGTAACCCCAACGGAGATCCATCTTGGTGAAGTGTTTGCTTCCTTTTAGTTTATCGACAATCGAACTGATGAGGGGAAGAGGGTAGTTGTTTTTGATGGTTCCCTCGTTTAAATATCTATAGTCCATAACCATTTGCTTTTTACCATTTTTTTGGGGGATGAAGAACACTAGCGAAGTTTGGGGTGACTTCGAAGGTCTGACGTAACCTTTGCTTAACTGGTCTTCGACAAAGGCTTTGACTTCATTCTGTTCTACAGGATTCAGGGGAATCAATCTACCCTTCTTTGGTTTGAAGTCCGGTTTCAGTCAGATCTACTGCATGATCCCATGTTTTCTTTTCGGGCATGCGTTCGCTAGCTTTTTTTAAGAAAACGTCAAGATAGTCATGATATGCTTCAGACACTAATTTGAAGGCTTCTTCGGGTTCTATTCTATCAGAAGGTTCTTTTCCTAACCCTTGGACTCTATAGGAATGATCAATCTCTGATTCATCTAATCGAGATTCATAGATCGCGGTCAATGCTCGGCCAGAAGTGGGACATTGATTGAATGTAATTGTCCCTTGTACCCAATCAATCAAGGGGTTATGTTCGCGTAGCCAGGTGTATCCCAGGATCATTGGATTTCATCCCAGGTTGGTCACGTCGGCTGTGATTTTCTCACAATGTCCTTGAAAGTCTATGATCAAGTCAGTGGTGTAGGCAATGCCTCCTGCTCAGTTGATTGTGCCATCCATGTTGTAAACCGGTACAACGAATTCAAGGGGTTTGAGGGGTAAATATTGGAACTTGGCTCAATTGGTATCTATGAAAACTGCAATTGCTCCACTGTCTAGGAGCAAGGCTACTTCGATATTTTTGTTTTTTGTAATTATAGCTATTTTTAGGACTGGTTCCCTGAGTGGACACATTGTGCGGACTTTCTGCTCAGTCGGGATCTGAGAGGGGGGACTATTATTATTTTCTTTGTAAGCCAAATTAAGCCTCCCTTCCTGGGGAGCACGCTCTTTTGAGATCATGGCTTCGGTGATGTCATCTGGTAGGATACTACTTCGAGATGACAGAGAATCAAGAGAAACATCACTATCTAATACATTAAAAGGATTAAAAGAAGACAAAGAGAAAGAACGAGATTGAGAGGGTGAAAGAGAATTTGTACTAGCACTATCTAGGCGTTGAGTACAGTAGTCCAAAGGTAAAATATTTTAATATTCTTTATGAGGGGGAGGGGGCGTACCTGATACGATCTCCCTTACTCTTTTCCCTGAGTTACATCGAGATCTTGGAAATAGGCTTGTGCAGCCTCTAAGTCCATGCCTTGTATCGCTTTAACTCAGTTAGGTGTTGAATCGGTAGTATTCATTTACTTTATTACTTCCGATTCTAGACTGGTCTGTTCTAGACCATGTCTATTGTACGTTATCACTGATGACAATAGAGTACTTACTGCTATTGGCTTGACTCAGCTACCTATGAGCATGTAATGCGATTC
>JBBPPX010000557.1:0-12274 GCA_038092235.1 Leccinum boreale | reverse complement strand
CCCAAAATTTGTTCTGTTCGGCCACAAACTCATCCATAGGAACCCCTTTTGGTCGTTTACGACTCTTGGCGGTTTCTATATCCAGTCGAGAACAGACAGCAGGAAAGTAATCACAGGTGACTCGAATGGCGAAATCAGTCTCGTCAACAGCGGCGAAGTCTAACTGACAGTGAAACGAGGTCGTTGGGAGTCTGACATCGTAAATATGGGCGTAGGGTGAGCGGTAAACAGGCGGGAATGGGATCGTCCTGGAAAAAAGCTGTTGAGACAGCGGTGACCCCCTGCTAAGTGACTCGTACGCACATGTCTTGCCAGCAGTTCGAACAGCATCGCATCCGCAGTTGCCACTCGACGGTCTCGCAGGGACCGAAGCACCCCTGGGTACAATTGGCATCACTCAGCTCGGGTTGGAGGAATGACTCACGTGGCAAACCGGAACGAAAGCAAGGTGCGTGTATGCGGGTGCCGAGATAATGTGATCCGGACAAGTAGGGAAGCCATCGACGTTGCTAATGACGCTCTTCCACAGGGCAGAGCATTTATTGCGGTTCAAGAGGAAGGCACGCAGCCCTTTTGTGGTCCTGCAAAGATGAAGGAGGTCCAAGGGTTCTAAATAGGGGAAAATCTGCTCCGGTCATTAGAGCAGTCTTAATTGGGCGGCGCGCTGACCTCGATAAGCACGTCGATAGGCATGTTAACGAGCAATTGCTTGTTCTCTTCGGGCTTTACGTTGCGCGCCGCCCTACGTTTGATTGACCGCGGTGCCATGATAGCTTAATGCAAAGCACGAATGGACGCATACGATTTACGTAATGCATACATTCATCGCCGCCGTAACTGTGTCTTCGAACCATGCAGCTGGCCGCCACACCTCCCTGCGGAAACCGTAGCGCAGCAGTACCACGTCCTTTCCCGGGGAATTCAAAAACACCAACCACTCCACGGCCATCAAACAGTCACGGTTTAGGAACACGGAGGGTTTTGCTGACCATTGCAGCAGCCTTGGAGAAAAAGTCTCCTGTACAGCCACATGCTGAGGTAATCGTTTTAGTACACATGTGTACTATTTATTTGTACGAGGTAGTTTACCGAACGAGCATGTTTATATACAGAGCAATCTTGCAGTGTATCATCTAGTTTGAACCTGGTGGTCGATTTTCAACCATGCAATTCAAGTAATTGGCATTTAGGATGTGTACTCTGACGAGCATCATAGGCCTCCGACACTCGATTTATGTTCGCTCTTCGTGTCACGTCATGTCATTGCTCCCATGCCTCGCACTGCGGTCGCCCTCTACACGCATACCAGTCTCAGGCATCAGAGTAGGATGGATCTTGTTTAACCATGAAGGAATTGGGATCCATTGTGGTTCCAACTCGGGATAGCGATGTTATGTACGCATAAAGGCGAGCGAGATATCAATGAAATCGAGCGCCCAGGGCACAGGGTACTTGCGTGAGAGTGGATGAGCGTTCACGTTCATGCCAGGCGATGCTGAGAGAGTGAACGACAAGACATTCTCTTTGAACTTGACCCAGTATGTTTTCTAAGTTCCGCCTAAGAAAGAGGAATGGTGAGTAGTGCGTAGGCTTAAAGGCCATCGATGAACGGCGCTGACGAGAGCAACAGAGCCGAGTAGGGCGGACAGCCCACTTCCCTTGAACGGCGGTCAGCAGGTGCAAACATCGGCGACCAACGAAAGAGAGGTACAGACGGATCCTCAGGAATCGAATGGAAAAAGCTCAACCTCCAATGTCGTAACTGACGCGAATCCAATTGAAATCGTTGCTCAAGATTCAATATTGTCGGTCGCTTTTCTTGCTGATGGAAAGCATGTCGTGGGCGGGGGATGGGAGATGAAAATCCGAGAATGGCGAGTGGAGGATGGCAAGGAGGTGGGGAAGCCAATGGACGCTGGGAGTTTTATTGTTGACCTGGCAGTCACGCAAGATGGCAAGTTGATCGTGTGTGGGACGAAGAGTGGTCAAGTGATCGTCTGGGATGCGACAAACCACGAAAAGGTGGTCGAGTTCAAAGCGCACGACGGTTGGGTGATTGCGGTGGACATTTCAGCAGATGGGACGAAAATCGCGACAGGAGGAGATGACAAGTCGTTCAGTGTCTGGTCGTTTCCCGCTGGCAAGCGACTCCTCAACCCATTCAAACACGCCTGGCCTGTGGCTGCAGTCAAGTTCTCTCCCGACGGACGACGCATCGCTACTGGCACGTCGCACGACTCTGTTCGCATCTACGACGGCAGCAACGTCCTCGCAGACTTTCCAATTCAGGTCAATTTGTATTTCAACGGATCCCTCGCCTGGGCCAGCGACTCGAACCGCCTCTTTGCCTTGTCCAGAGACGGCAACATTCACTCTCTCGACGTGTCCGCCAAGAAGACGCTCGCAAAATGGCGCATTCACAGCGACGACGGACCAAGGTGTATCGCACTGGCATGCAACGACAGAGTCATCGCAGCCTCTGCTAATTCGTCGCTCTCACTCTGGGACACTAAGACACATCAACAAATCGGGACCGTCATCCACCACTCCCACTTCATCCGGTCCATGGCCATATCGCCAAGCTATGACATTGCGACCGCTGGAGACAAGGGAATCACGCTGCGGAATATTTATGACACCCTTCCCTCAGCCTACCACAACAATGTGAGTAACGCTACTCGTATAAGATCACGTCCCTATCAATTTGTTCTTGATTGCTCCAGGTGCGCTTGGAGCAAGAAATTCAGTGCTTGAAGGTTGAAAAAAACGATCTCGAACACACAGTACACTCCCTACGTGCACGGAACTCCCGCCAAAGTACGTTCATCAGCTATATGACTCTGCTGCGCTGATATTCGTTTCCATCAGAGGACGAAATAACGAATCTCGAGGAAACTGTTCAGGAACTATATGACCAGCTTGCTACATCCAACGAGGAAAAGACAGGCCTAAACGAAATAATCAAGTCCCTTCGTGCACAGAATGGATCCTCAAGTGCGTTCTCTCCGCCTTCAAACACACTTCGTTAACAGTTTAATAGATGGCAAAATCACTCATCTCGATGAATCGGACAAGGAATTCCGCAGCATGCTTGTAGCATCTCAAGGCTCACTCGGTCGATTGACCCAGACCATCAGGGCACTACGTGCCGACGTTGATATACCCGAAAAGTGCTCATGTACGTTTTGGACCATCGCGACTGACGGTTCTCTGACTTGTTTTCAGTATTCATTGCGCAAAAATTAAATCAGCTGGAGCTTACCATCCAAGAATTCGGTAACCAATTTGCTACATGCGAATGTGCACTCCGTGTATACGACAAGAAGCATGAGTGTGAAACATTGTACGCCGACGGTCGCATATATGATGCTGCACAGCATATTGCGGACGCGATGATTGAGGATCTGTGGCGTAACGAACTAATCGTCGATTGGCTGAAAGGTGAGCTTGTGTGTCTTGTCTCAGGATCGTATATTCAATCCCTACCATGAGAATTCACACACCGATGTGTATCAAGGCTTCAGCAGATCGGAGACCAGGCATCAAGTTCCAAGAAACATGACGAGGCTCTTTCAGCTTACTCCACCGTCTTGTTGCTCACTCCCTCGCCTCCGGAAGGCGTGCTGATGGGATGGGCGAGAATGAAGCTCATTCGTCGCTCAGCGAGTGAGGCATTGGGTACTGTGAAAATGGTATGGGCGATTCGGTCTTTGAGAATTGCATGATAATTCTCGTTTCATTCAGTTCAAGCTTCCCATGTTTCGTGTTTATCTGGCGGTCTGTAATGTTCTCGAAGGCGACAATCGTCTCATAGAGGCGGTCGAATGTTTCCAAACGATGAAAAATGAGCTATTAGAAGAGACAAGCACCCTCGACGAGCGTCGACAGTGGGAACTCGGTGAGTAATCCCATTTGCCACTCGAAGACTAATCTGAAGATCTCTCCAGATTTTCGACAACGTTGTAGCGGAAAACTGGAAACAGAGGGTGATGCAGCAATGGATGCAAAGAATCATGATGAGGCCATCAGATCCTACTCGATCGCACTCTCACTTCACGCAACGAATATCAGCGACATCATAGTGAAATGCTGCAATGCGCGAGCAGGATTGTTGGAGGATGAACTCATAAACGTCACCCAGGTATAAATTGATCCGCACGGCATACCGAGTTGACGGCGCTGACTGTACAATCAGATTACCGAACGCGACCCATCGAACTACGAGGGGTACAAAAGGAAACATGCGGTATTGCACAGCCTAGGGCGTTACAAGGAGGCATTTGAAGCATTTGAGATGATGTTGCCGAACATGGAGAAATCACCTGACTCACAGGCTCGGGGCAAGTTGTTCTCATTCATGTTGTGCTGACGAGCTGATCTTGTGGCGATAGACATGCAGCGTTGTTATCTCGACACGACTCCACTGATCCGAAAAGTCGTCGAACAGACAACCCGTGTCATTCCCCATGTTCTCATCGACACCACCACTGGTCGTCTCTATGATAAGACAATGCAACAGGCAGCTTTCGAGGAGTGCTCCATGTTCAACGAGTTGCGGTCTTCCATGATTATTTGCGATCGGCTCGACCATGCGCGCATCCAGTGGGAGGTGGAAAAGTTTTATGAATGTGATGTTTTCACACAGGTGGCAGCCACACAAGCCATCGTTTCAGACGGTCGAGAATACCCTAATCTATGGACTCCCTGCATCCCCCGCGAACAACAAACTCATCAACTTTTGCCATTTCGTGCAGTCTCGGCGCTTCCGGTGGGCATGGAGTGATACGTGCTGTGTCAACCAGAGCGACAAGGGAGTTCAGCAAGAATCAGTTGTTGCCATGTTTCAATGGTATTGTCGCGCGGCGCTCACGATCGTCCATCTTCTCGGTGTTCACTCCAAATTGCAAAGAAAGGGCCTTTTGTGGAAAAGCATCTGGAACACTCGTGGATGGACATACCAAGAGTACGTCGCGTCGAAGGTCGTACAATTCTACACGGAAGATTGGAAGCCATACCTTGATCTCGACATGTTCAATCGCAAGGAATCACCCCTAATACTCTCCGAGATGGAACAGGCAACCAATTTTGCTACTCAGGCACTCGCAACGCTTCAGCCAGGGCTGACCAGGGTGCGCGAGAAGTTGTGCTTGGCTTCGGGTCGCGAGACGACGCGGGTAGAAGATATCGCATATTGTCTGTTCGGTATCTTTGATGTCTCACTCCCGGTCATATATGGGGAGGGCACTCGAGCAGTCCGTCGTCTACTGGAGTACATCTCGACCCAGTCGGATGACGTCACACATCTCTCCTGGACCCAGGCTGGAAACTCGAGTAGCAGTGCCAATAGCTACCTCCCTGCCGACCTCACTGTCTATCACCAGATAGAGCCCCCTCATGTCTCACAGCCGATCAAGACCGCCGAGATGGACGGGATGATCATGGCCTTGAAATCATCCTTGCCCGACCCCTTGCTCGCCGTTCAGTTGTACGAGCGACTGCACGACCTTCCCCCTCTTTCGATCATGACTGGTCGACTCCGCCTTCCTGGATTTGTTTTCTCCTTGACATCCCTTACCCCTATCACAGCGAAACCTGTATCGGACTCGATCGTTCACGTTTATCATGCCACTACTCCCATCCTCGGTGACATACGCATTGAGACCAATGACGACTTGGTCGGAATGCACGGCTTGATGCTCATCCATCCCTGGATCAGTCCCCTTCTGGATAGGGATTTCACCGGCGGGGCTCCTCAGTTTAATCTAGCCATGCGTGCATTACGGCTGGTCGTTCGACTGAAGCAGCCGTTCGGTGCGCTGTTACTTGCTTCGGAGGGGCGCGTGCTGTATAAACGTGTCGCGACGGACAGTTTCATCAACGTTCAGATCCGGGCAGAGACACCGTTGGAGCAGTTGATGGACAGCGTGCGGATAGTCGACGTCCAATAGTCCTGCGTTGTCGGTTTTTTGGATATCGGGAGACGAACTCGGTTGTATTGACCGCTCATGTAGTATCCCACTTTCGGAGCTAGTTATCAGCGAAGTGACTGGCCTAAAATGATAACAATCCCGAACACGCGCGGTGTGTCGATGAACGTGTTATGTAGCAAAGTTGTGTAACTTGACTTCAAGAACCTCTCAAGGCCTCCTCTCAGCGTAAATGTGACCGTGCTTTGCAAGGTTCTTATCTTCTCTGCACTTCTCCACGCTGTCTACGTCTGGCCTCTCTTCCCTGACATCGAAGCCCTGCGAACGCTCTTCGTACCGATCATATGTGAGTGATTGCTGTCGCTGATATGAGCTTTACTAGGGATAGGAATATTTAATGGTCTGCTGACCGCGCATATAATCCGCCGAATTTGTACCATTCGTGAATGAGTTCGTGCGTGCACTACGGGTGTGACCGGCCACTAATAAGGAGACCAGGGCATTCGAGCCAGTCAGTACTGGAACTGACACGAGTGCCATATCAGAGAGCATCGATCGAGAATTGGCCTTGTCCAGGAGGGGGTGGACAACACGGGATACGCATATTGTGCGGTGAGATGAGTAAATTTGTTTCAAACTATACTCCGTACAAACACGGGATTATCTCGTCCTCGCGAAACCGTGCTGATAACTTGTGGAAGCTGCGTGTCACCACGAAAAGGTGTAAAGCGAATTTATCTTTTTCATGGACTGGTGTCCTTCTCTCGTACTTTCCAAGGGTAACCCAGATGTCTGCAATGTGATCCGCCAACGAATTGGGATCTGCCAGTGGGGGGCTAGCAAAATTCATAAACTGTAAGATGAATAGTTACGACGAATTTCCACTTTTACCACGTCGTGGAACGATTTGTCGGCCTTGTGTATCTTTGTGACGTTCAGAGTAGATACTAGCGACTTCAATGAGTAGGGATTTTGGGTGACAATGAGTGTCCGCGCGGTTCCATCGAGGCTGAGACTGAGGCTAATGAGATTTTGCTTGGTCTTGTTGTTGACTTTATAGCAAGTACAGTTGAAATGCTCATAATGCATGGAGTCGGGACCCGGCAAATCCCGATGCATTACCACGGATATGCAAGACGATAATGCGTGACAGTGTGTGATGTCACTCACCGCCACACAGGCTTATTCATCGACTACGCTAACGCTAGCACTACCGCGGGTAATGCCATTTGAAGCTACGTGACCGTGCTGTGCTCAAACAGCGTCGTCTGCCTCGAGCCGGTGAACTACTGCCTCCGTAAGTGCGCGAAACCACGCAACATTGCTGACAACCCGAAATCCTCCTCGCCATACTCTAACAAAGCCTTCTCGAGCTGTTCGCACAAGTGCATTGCCTGATCCCTCAGAACGCACAACTCGAGGTCTCTTGGATAACAAGGCTGCGGGGTTGTCATTCATGCGAGCCTCCATTTTGGAATGTTCTCATATTTTACCAGATAAGGTTGACTGATTGAAGACTGGAGGACCACCTTGATGCATTCGGAAATGCTCCACAATGTGGGAGGTAGACGTACGTCACAGACCTATCTTCAGTGTGCTTTTGTCGTTTTTCTAGAGTATCACAATTGCTGGGTTTATCACGGGGCTTCCGCTTTGCCAAGTTTGCATGGAGCACTGTGCCGTTGAGTTCCCATCCCGTGAAAATTTGAAAATTGCAAGTCATTTCGACTCATTTGTTCCACTCGGTCATAAGTACCTGCCTATTTGCGCTCCATCGTAATGCATATCCTACCATTGACACCTATGCATTATGCATTATGCAAAATATCCCTGATTTTGGGTGCGCCCGACTCGGGACCCGCCAAAAACCAATGCATTAGGACGGTTATGCATTGTTAGCATATGCATTATGAGCATTTCAACTGTATATAAAAAGAACGTACTAGTGATTCAAAGTTCCTCTTTTTCACTTGCTCTTGTTGGTCCACATGGAAGCGTTGCAAAGCCAGGTCAAACATGCACAGATACCATTCTCGTTGTATGTGGACATTGGCGTTGATTTCACTGTGCAACATTGCTAGAATAACAAGTTCAGCTTCGTCTCTCTACTTCGAGAAATTGCCAGCATCCCAGCCAGGACGACGCGATCGCATAGCAAGTCCAACGTGTCCACCCGTGGAAACTCTCCTCGTACTGTCGTCAAAAGGTGGATAGAAGCTTTGAGGAAAAATTATTCCCCGCTTCCGCGCGGTACTACCGCATCGGTGTTGCGACTCCTATTCCCAGAAGATGACACCCATCGGAAGTTTGGTCTACAGGAAGCGCTCCTCGCAAAATACCTCTCCCAATGCTCGGATTCGTCCACTGTCTTTACTGGTGGTGCCAAGCGTTTGACTTTGAGAGAGTGGAACCGGGAGTCCGCTTCCGGTTGCCTTGGCGAGGAACTTCTTAAATACGCCGTACCTGGAACAGAGGTGCCTTTCGAACAAGTGATTTACACGTTGTGGCCGTGTTGACGCATTGATTCAGAACGTCGTTGGACCCAGGAGTCTTCAAGAGATCGACGCACTCTTAGACGAACTGGCGTCTACGTCCCTTTTCTCCGACAAGTCCTTTCACGAAGGAAACGCGTCCTCGTCCACTGACAAGCGCTTTAAGTCTTCGATATTACGCTCTCTCTATGATTCCCTTCCAGCCACCGATGCTGCCTTTCTCACTCAGATCATTCTTAAGGACTTGCGTCCCTTGTTGTATGCCCCCCCGGCTGCGACGATGAGTCGAGTCTTGCTCGACTACAACACGCGCAGCAAGCAAGTGCTGACGAGAGAGCAGTTCATGAAAGAATGGGACCCCTCTGGATCCATGATCAAGATGTACAGAGTGCGGGCAAGCCTAGACGAGGTTGGGATGGGTTTTGAAGCAGGCGGTACGCTCGTAGCCGCTCACCCGCGCTGGGGCGTGCCGGCGGAGGTACCCAAGTCGGCAAAAGGCCGGAGCCCCTTGCACGCTCTCGAGTTTTTAGATACCGATGGTGAGATATGGGCTGAGACGAAATACGACGGGGAACGAGCCCAGATTCATGTTCGGTTTTGCGAGGATGGAGAAACAAGGATCGCTATATTCAGCAAGAGCAAGAGGGACTCGACTTTGGATCGCATCGCCGTGCATCCGTAGGTGTTTTCTTCCCCAGATCGAACCAAGAATTGAACGGGGAGAACAGAGTAATCAAGGCGGCGTTGCGTGGATTCGAAAAGCAAGATGTCAATATCATTCTAGACGCTGAGATGGTAGCATTCTCAGACGAGAGGAACGCCATCGACGGTCAGCTCAATCCCTCTAGTCGGTCATTTTGATCATTGAAAAGGTGTACTCAGAGTTCTGGCGGGTACGCGGCCTTGTCGCGCGTACGGCGCAAGGAGCTCGAGCTACTATGAACCTGCCCAAAGAAGAGCAGAATGATTCTCAGTCTCTGTAAGTGCTTTGATTTCCATTGTACGAGGATGGCTCTTTTCATGCGTGAACAGCGACTCGTGTCCTTCTCTTCATTCGGCTTACACGGAATCTCTCCACCTTGCTCTCGTGTTTTTCGATATCCTTCTGCTTGGGAATACATCGCTCCTGAATGTGCCGTACTCGATGCGACGTTGCATGCTTGAAAGCGTCATCCATGAAATACCGGGGCGGGCCATGATCGCTGAGCGCTTCGAGGTATTTAGTGGCCCAGAGCCGTGCATCGACAGTGCCGCCAAGAATCTTCGAGAAATATGGGCAAAACACATAGCGGAGTGGCAAGAAGGTCTGGTTCTCAAATCGGGGGTGAGCAAGTATGGTGATTGGAGGTTGCCATGGGTCAAGGTACGCAAGCACGTTGAAACGATCCCTCTTCTGACCCCTGTGTTCGATGAAAATAGCTGAAGAAAGACTACATTCCCGAGTATGGGGACACTATCGATCTTGTCGTGATTGCTGCTTCGTGGGAGAGGGATCGCGCAAGGGAGCTCCGAGGTAGGTGTTGTTCTAGTTTAGCTTGGCATTCCACCTCAAGGGGGCCTTAGTACCTCCCTCGACCCTCACAACATTTTACGTTGGCGCACTCGGAAATTCTGGTCAGTGCACAGCTAATGTAAGTTCTTTTGTTTGATACGCGCTCGTCCAAAAATCGACATCCTTTGTAGCCCCAAGTGAAGCCCCATTTTGTTGTGTATTTCACTGCTTCGTATGGCCTGTCTCGGGAACAGCTGGAAGAGTTCAACTTTTGGCTACGGTCAGACACGGTCGACACCCAGGTGAGCACGGCGCGGTTCTTAAACTCGAATGGTGCGAGATAACGCAGGGGCCGATAGGCACATACTCTCGATGAACTGCCGTATTCTTACTCGGTGCTTCATACACTTTCCCAACCGGCGGTCTTTCTTCGAACCCCGATTCTAGTGGAACTATGCGGCGCTGGGTTCACGAAAAGTCCAGGTAGCAAGGTCGGTGTCTATCCTCCAAGGATGTTAATTCCAGACTGACCCAAGCAGTACTACGAGCTACGCTTTCCCCGAATCACCAAGATCTTTCGATCGTTGGAACGCTCGCACATGGAGTGTCTCACCCTTCGGGAACTACAGACGATCGCATACGAGACTGTTGGTCATGAGGTTCAGGATGCCATTGTGGACAAGGATCTCGACGACTGGGCGGATTGCTTGTGGGGAAACGGACAAGACAAGAATCAAGACCAAAATGAAGGGGAACGGGCGCAGAGACATGCAAATGTGAAGAAGGAATGGGAATCAAAGTTTGAAGACCTCGACATGCAGCGGGAGAAGAATAGAAAAAGGAAACGAGAGGACATGGAAATGTCTCCTTGAGCTATTTTGTCATTCGCTGTGATGTCGTGAGCTGTATACTTTGAAGCGTCTATTGTGATGCTGAGCTGTAACATCGAAACTTTGGAGACTCCGAGTCGATCTTCGTATGATCATGTCATTCTAGTCCTGTCGATGGACGCTCATAGACGGGCTGGTCACCAGACTAATGTCATTCGAACATGGCAAAGTGTTGCGATTTCTCCCGCATTGAAGGTTCTCTATAATGCATGCAACTCAGCGAAACAACTACCATTTAGTGCGATGTGGATCCTCAATCGAATGAGTTGTCTGTGTCGAGGGCCCGAGGCTTCATCGCAGCTGCCTAAGAGCCTCCTTCACCGTACTTTGTTCGTTCAGAAGGGCAAGAATCTGCCAACGTTGGTCTCGAACCTCCCTGAGAATCTTTCAGAAGGATGACATCTTCGTCGTCCATTGCCTCGCTTTCACCTATTGCTAGCCTCATGGTTGCTGTGGAGTGGTTTGGAAGCACAACAGGAGAGACTGTGAAGAGTGAATCGAAGGAAGATGAAGTCAGAACCCGGTTGTTTGAGCGCGGAGCGGGAGGGCTCATGGATGCTATCGCTTGGGAGGTAGAAGTGAGCGCCGCTGAGGAACGTCATCCACCTCGTCCAGCTTTGGAAGGCAAGCAAATTCTCGTCGGCGTGAACCTGGCCGAGAGGGCCGCCGCGCGCGAAAAAGGTTTATAAAGGGGATAAGCACGTTTGGGGCGAGCCAGTGTTTGAATTCACATCTGGACGAGAGGATTTTCTGCCGCTGCATGGATACTATTTTACTCGATCGCAAAGGTCCGGAAGCAGCACTCACATTACACGTGAACCCAACGTACTATTGTTGCTATTTGACTGCTTGATTCACGTTAGCTTATAAGTACATACATACTGCGTAATGGGACTTCTCATCTCTTCTTCTAGTCACGTCCCTGCCAGTGAGCTGACCTCTACTTGTCTTCGGACATCTCAGCAATCTTGTCTTTGGACATCTCAGCAATCTTCCTCGCCGATATGCGGGTCCATATCTCAGCTTCCTTCTTCCATAGATGTGCAACGCGACAATGATCAAACTGCAAGGGGAAGCATGCGTCAACATGCAGAAAAAAGATTGGATAATCCGACGCACAGCAGCTTTGAAATCCATGTTGATCGGCAAGCGACAGACACTACAAGCCACCTTGACAGGCGAGCGACACATCTCACCGTACGTGACCCTGCTCGGGTTCTTTCCCATCCGTCTGATCAGATTCTCAACTTTTCGGGACACTCGAACATCAACCTGCAGAATGTTGATATCCAGTGGAAGGTACGTGTATTCCGACTGGAGGCTTTCATGAATGGACATCTTGGACGTATCCCGATGTTCATTGCACCTCTGCTTGTGAAGGTGCCGATGGGATAGTGCTCTGTCAAACACTAGCCTTTTGTTGCACTGTTTGCAGCGGAAAATAACTGAGGGGAGGCGAGACGGTTCCGACAG
>JBBPPX010000556.1:0-12490 GCA_038092235.1 Leccinum boreale | reverse complement strand
TACCATTTGTATGATGACTCGCAAGGGACTGGACAGTCGAAATAGGTAAAAATATGTGCCACTATGAATGCTATCCATACCGTATGTAACACCTAGTAACGGTTATGAGGGGAGCTTTTTCCTGATGTTGACCTGCTCGACCAATCGCATGAAGTTCTTTGCGAAGAAGGGTCCCTCCTCCTCAGCGAGGTCAACGGGTGTCTGTCCATCCAGGTTCCGTGCATGAGGATTGGAACCAGCGTCGAGCAGCATCTGGATGACCTTCCATTCCTCCATCGCGTCCCAATAGAAGTCGTGTCGCAGAAGGACATGGAGTGGTGTATCCCCTTCGTCATTCACAACGCACGGATTGGCGCCTTCGCGGATAAGGAAACGTATCATCACACCGGCCTCGGGTTTCCAACAATATCCAGACACAGCAGAAAGGAGCACATCAGATGGAAGTGGAATCCCTTCCAGTGAGAGCAAATATTTGAACACGGAAATGTGGTGTCGTCTTGCAGCAATGTGGAGAGGTGTCTCTCCAGCTGAATTGCAGAGCGACAAGTGGCAACCCAAATGAACGAGAAGTTTAGCAGTCTCCAAGCAATCGTCCTCCGAATGCCCAAGTTCGACAGCACGATGCAAGGCGGTGTCTCCATTGGGTGCCACGACGCGCACATCTGCACCATTCAAGGTGGAAAGGAACCGAACTGCGGGCGCTTGGTTTGAATCTCTCCTACACGAGGCAGCAGCGAGAAAGGCACTAGGAGGAACCAATGTGCCTTCAAGTGACAAGAGATACTCCATGATGCCGATGTCTCCATATGTCGCGGCAGCGAGAAAGACATCAGGAGAAAGCGATGCACCATGGGACAAGATAAACTTGATGATATCGAGGTGTCCACATGACGCCGCGGCATGAAGAGGGAAGCGGTGTGTGTCCAGCTGAATTGCAGGCATGTATGTCACATCCAGCTCCGACGATCAGAATCTTGGCTGTTTCCAAGAGATCGCTTCCAGCTCTAAATCTGTTTCCTAGGGCTAGATGCAGTGCTGTATCGCCTTCGGCTGTGATGGCAGTTGTGTCTGCCCCTTTTTCGATGAGAATGCGAACCGCAGGGGTAATGGGAGTCGTAGTGTAAGAATCGGCCGCCGTGAGCAGAATATCCGGAGGCAGTGGTACACTGAGCGATAGCAAATAGTTGATAACAGAGATGTACCCATGTTTCGCCGCCGCATGCATTAGTGTTTCGTGGGCCACGTTGAACGCACGGGGATCGCTACCAGCAGAAATCAAGAGTTCCGCAAACTTCAAAGAAGAGGATTCCGAGTCGGACAAGACAACTCTGTGGAGGGGAGTTTCCCCATCTGCCGTAACGGCACGTACATCTGCCCCTTTGTTGATCAGCAACTGAATTACTTGTGTCCTGGTGTGATAGTAAGACAGAAAGCATAATATGTCAGGAGAGATCAGTGCGCCCTGCGAGAATAGGTATTCCATGATTTTCATGTATCCGTGGTCTGCAGCAGCAACAAGTACTGATCGTCCGTGGCTGTTGCATACAGAGGGATCACATCCAGCTTCCACGAGAGTCTTGACTACTGGGAATATATATTGTTCAATCTGCCAACCAATGTCCATTACAAGGTGCAACGCATTGTCTCCTTCGGGCGTTTTCACGTTGGGGTCTGCACCGTGTTTAAGGAGGAGTTTAGCAATGACCGGATATTCGGCCCAGTCATGGTATGATCTCCAACCTGCTGAAAGGAAGATATCCGGGGAATGTGGTGTGTTCAGCGAAAGCAAATATATGACGACCGAGATGTGTCTTTGGGCTGCTGCAATGTCGAGACAAGTTTGGCCAGATGAATTCGTGATGTGCAGATCACACCCAGCTGCGACAAGCATCTTGATAGATTCTAACACATGGGCGACCGACTTGGAGTCATCTGTAGATCCCGAGTAACGAAGGGGTGAGTGTAGCACACCGTCCCCATTAGCAGCCACGACTCTGGCATTGGCGCCCTCCCCAAGAAGAAAACGAATCATGGATGGTGATAGGCTGTCGCGTACTGAAAAGAAGATGTCTGGAGGCAGCAATGCACCACTGACAGAAAGCAAATGCGTGACAACAGACAAATCTCCACCGCTCTCCCTGATTGCAATGTGCATTGGCGTTTGACCCTGTAAATTGCACACGGATGGACTACAGCCTGCTTCGCACAGGAGCTTGGTTTTTTGCAGGCAACTCTGCAAGCCTCCGCCGTCTGTGACTTGCACTGCATAATGGAGTGCAGTGGATTCGTCTGCCGAGACAACGTGGATGTTGGCACCATTTTGAATGAGGAAACGAATCATTTCTGCATTCGGCAGCACGCACGAAACCGATCCTCTATCGAGCAAGATGTCGGGAGGAAGTGGCATTTTGAAATTTGTGAGCAAATGCTGGATTCTGGAGATATATCCTGTGCTCGCAGCGTTCTGGAGGAGTTTCTCGACGAATAATGTATGACCAGCAAGGTCGCAGCTGATCTGCTTGAGTCTCCGAGCGATCACAACCGCATGGCCCGCTGCTGAATACTGCCAGTAATGCACGTTTGCATATAGCAGGGGTATAAGCGGCCTCCCATTCAGAACATCTGTTTCCCACTCGACGAATTCATCAGTTTGAAGCAACCTAGTGAAGATATGGGTATTGGAAGTGTAGGCCTGGGAGTGTTTCGACCGTAACTGTCCAGAAAGGTAGGTAGAGAAAAGTCTATGTGGCACAGGGCTTCCCTCTTCTAAGAACAAATCAACCAATTTCCAGTCGCCGGTTGTGGCTGCAGCCTCAATAGGCAAGCCGGAGGGGAAGTCATGAGTTTCAATGAATTGCCCAGAGAAACCGAGTTTGGAACCATGCGCCAGCAACATACAAGCAGCTTCAATCTTCCCGGGGACAGTGTAAATGAGTGGATTGATCCCTTTCTTTTCTGCAAGAGGTGAACGGCAAAGGAATAGACGCAGCAGTGGATCGGGAGCATAACGAATCAGGATATAGAACACAAAATCATGCTGATGACTTGGTAATTGATAGGCTCTGATACCTTTTCGCAATTGCTCCCACTCCGAGGGGTGTTGTTTGATGTCCCTGTGAAGTGCCACAATAGAGTCTAAAATTCGATCTGTAGGCTCGACATGGGAGAGATGATAGAACCCATAATACAACACATAGTCAAGGAGTGGGTGATCTTAAGACACTTGAATATGACATCAAAAAATTCATAGCAGATAACTCCTTACCATTAGACTCTTGCAGTCTCAATGTGAGGAAGGCTGCAATGTAGCTCATGCATTGTTGTGCTACCTCTGCATGAGCATCTCGCAAGTTAATATGGTACATGTGATGTTCTTGCAGAAAGTTTCCGACAAGGTATTCCTGTCCAGGAGTGTTGAGCAAGGCGGAACTGATAGAATCGTGCACTGGTACCTTCACACTGAAATGAGACAATTTAACAATATCTCCTTCGGAGTGTATCACCAGGCTGCTTAATGAATCTAGTAGTGCGCCCCCATGTATAGGCGCAGAATTGGGGTTCAGTGTCCGCTGATCGACGTCAATCGAAAGCGCCTCAAGAACTTGACACAGTCTTAATGGCTCAATGGCGGTGACAATCCACATAAGAGCACGCTGTGCGATTACAACTCCCCGTGCTTCTTTGCTGACCGCGAGAAGAATCCGTTGATACGTTGCGTCCAATCCGATTGGTAGGCTGTCGAGCACATCTCGAATTTCCAAGGCGGTGAAACATCCTTTGAGAGTGTTCAATTGGCATTCAACCCAGCGGAACCTGGACAACGTAGAAATCAGCCACATGATGGGAAAGATGATTTGAATGCTCACATTCCATCAGCTTTGCGGCACAGGCTCCCAATAATCTCCTCCTTCAGCATAGTCCCTGCATCCCTAAGCCTGCTATGGGATTCAACCTCCCTCCTAACATGCAGTCCGATGTCCGCATACACCTCTCTCGACATCTGTTCCAAGGAAAGCCACGGGAACCCTGAGAACCTAGATTTGATCCCCTGAACAGGTCGGCTGATCACGAGCAGCCGCACCCCACCTTTATTCAGATCCAACAGAGACCCTAATAAATTCTCGATATCTTCGCACTCGTCTAGTGCATCCACGACAACAAGGGGTGGGCGTGGATATTGTTTCGCGACATGTGACACTAGGGCGGCGAGTCGCTTGTATTCACCGAGAATTGTATGCTTTTGTCTCTTCTCTTTACCCAGGAGGTCAATAATATCTCCTGGATCAACCCCATGATCGCCCAGTCCCTCCAACAGCTGAGAAAGGAGTGAACGCATGACCTCAGCAGCGACAGTGGAACGTTCACTCCGGAAATCGCAATAGAAAAACGCAAGAAATTCGCCTTTGTCCATCGTATTTTGGATACCATCGATCACAGATGCACTGTCCCGAGGATGAATATGAGTCCTGAATAGATACGATTAAAACGCACGCTAAGACCGATTTCCCAGACCCGGCTAAGACCACGCAAACGTTAATCCATAGAAAAGTATGGTATGATGAGATTCGTACGTTTGCCATGCAACCACAACAATCCATCGTTGGCATACCTCCATATTTGATATTCATCGGTGTCGGGCAGCCACGTGCAGGTATCAGGTTGTCGCAACTCGAGCGTGTCCCGGTGCTTTTTTGTACAGTCCCACGTGTCAAGCCATTCCACTATTTCCATCAACCGTGCCCCTGCTCACGATGACTCCTTGTCAAGAACGTCGCATATAGTTATAATGGCGAACGCACGATCCGTTTCTGACCAAATTTTCTTTTTCCAGGATCGTTCGACGAGATTTTTTTCCCGATCGACAAGGCCTCGTCTAGTACTTTGGGTATTAATCGAATGTCCTTTTGGCTGACCCATTGTATCACTTTCGCGGTTCCTGTGGATACGCATTAGAACCAATTAGACCAGATGGGTCCCTAAAGCATTCCAAAACACTCACCAGACGTTCGTGTTGAGCAAGAAATAGAAGTAAATCCGCTTTTTCTCGAAAATCCGTATAGCCTGATTGAATTTGTCTTCGACCAGTGCTGAGGGAAAGAAATTGCGTAGCCTAGATGCGACGCCACTCGAAGATGACTTGATCGATGCTTCCATTTCTTGCAACGTAGCCAAGCATGTCTGGGGCTCCCCGCTAGATAGCCACATCTCCAGCCGATCGTCGACAGCAGGGTCTGCTGAAAAAGAATGCTCAAGTGTTTCTGGGAGCAAGGTCTTGGATGCAGCGACGATCCTCTGCAGGTCTCCTTCCAATTGCTTGTGTGATAGTTGAAGATTCCTGTCGTTCCTACCGCGTGAGTGGACGACTAAGGCGTTGACGACTCGTCGTGAGGCCGACGCAATGGAGATGAGCGTTTCTTCGGCTGAATCCATTGCTGTCAATGTCTGCTACATAGTGAGACCGTTGGATCGCAGGTCACAGCACGAGAGAGGGTTCGGCACGCACGAAAAGTGAGATCTCAATACTGTTTATACACTTGGGTTAGGCGATGTCTTTAGTAGAGAACAGTAAAGTTGTGGGAGGTATGGATTCGATCAGATTGGCGGCGGGCGCCTTTTGCTGAGGCGCAAGGAAAACCGGGAACCTGGAAGAAAACCGGGTGCGCGTTAACTTCAAGACAAACTGAAGTGCACGAAGTCTTTCTCACTCACTCAACAGGGCATGTGCATTATGCACGCTGCCGGCTTTCTGCCACACAAATTGACGGACAACCCAGAATCGCCAAAGTGCTAGACTCAGTGATCGTGCGAGCGGTGTCATACGTGGGCCGGTTTGGTTTTGGGACAAAGTTGCGAGGCGGCCGCAGGTCTGCGGGTTCCGCGCAGCGCGCTGCAGGCCTTGCGACTGCGTTCCACCGTTCTCTGGCACAAACCGACAAACGAACGGATGGTGTTCTACTTCACAAGACCTCGTTATTGGATACAGCATCAATCTGGACTGAGCCGTAGTACATAAACCTCTGCAATGCGAAGACTTTGTTCGCTTCGAGTTTCAACAAGGCAGATCCCCTGCCTTTTTTTTAAGCAGCCGTCTTGCGAGAATGAATCGTTTGAGCATGTCATCCGTTCAACTGGGCGCCAACTGCTGTACGTACTCAGTGGTACAGGCAATCGATCGAGATCTGCAAAGGTGCGCGATCAGCTGGTCTGTTGATGGTGAGGTTCTACCCAATAATCTGGACCGGTCGTTCAGCTGAACGGAAAACTCGAAATAAACGCTTGGTGGAAGTGGCGAGGGCATTCGTAAGAGGCGCTATACGTAGACACAAATTCTTTGTTCGAGCTCCGTCATGCCGGTCTGAATATTATGCGTGCGGATAAACTGTGGTCTTCCAGGACCCCTGAGGGGTCCATTGCCCAAACGTTCTAACCTAAATAGGCCGCAACTACAAAACACAGTGAAGAGAATCCTACATTTAAATCATAGCATGGTTGGCCAGTTAGCTCGTGTTATAGGCAGTGCATGGAAAACTTACTCGAGTTTGAGCGTTACATCCCGGGGTAATATGTTACTAACTTAGTGGCTGAAGTTGGCAAGTAAGCATTCTAAAGACATACAGACCGTAAAGAAGCTGAGTGAATCCGTCCAACTAACGATACACCCCTCACGCTACCCGGTTTCAAGCGGGCCCATCATGTACGCCGACAAGGCTTACACCCAAAATGTGTGTCGAGGTTGCGTTCAGAAGGTAAGGGTACGACATTGCACATTGCTCACGCTTCCTAGAAACAATATGAAATGACACGGAGGCGTCACCGCGATCACTGTAATAATGCACTATGAGAAGTATTCTAGACTACCACAGAGGGTAAAAAGAAGTGAACGAGACCAGGTACAACTCGCATCTCGACCAAAGACTACGATGCTAGGAATTATGAATCAGACTGCTCGGCTTGGAGCTCTTCCTTTGCTTTTCTGAAGCTCTCAAAGTAAGGCTGTGTGCAATTTTTCAGGATTTTGAGTTGCAAATCGTGGGGACGGGCCACTTACTGCCTTTTCCTCTGGGGACATGGACCTCCAGCGATCCCCAGCCGCGACGACGGCCCGAATTGGATACCTCTTCTCTGGAGAAGTCTTTTCGATGAGGGCCTGACCGTCCGGGGTGTTGCGGAACTCGTTGGAAAACCTAGGCAAACGGTGCATGAGCGAAGCAACCTTAACCAATGAAAGATACGCACAAGATAAACGGCGTCACCGGAAGCGGGGTCCTCCTTGCATAGTGGAACTTGGATTTCCCCTGGGCTTTACGGATTGCGTTGAGTTGTTTCAGGTCGGATAGGGAAGTGTTGTTGAAAAACTCGTCCCTCGCTTGTTTGGCTGTTGCCTTTCTGGCTTCACTCTCATCATAGAATGGCTAGAGAAGCAATGATAGAAGACGGTTCAATCGCAGAAGTACAAACTTCCGCCGGTACATACCTGTTTCTCAGCCATGGTGTAGCCCCTCCAAACTTGTCCAGCACGCTTGGAAAGCTCTTGGAAATCTTGTAGCGTGGTCCCCTTCGGCTGGGATTTGAGGAAAGAGGCATAGAAAACAAAGTAGGGGCCAGGTGCACGTTTGGGAGGCCTGAGTTTTTCTGGTACGCGGACTAGAAGGAGGTGAGCTCTGGCGAGGCACACCTGGGTGTATGCGCACCTCTCTGTTTCTCTTGCTTGGGTTGCTTCTCCTGATGCTTGGAGGCACTTGTTTGGGGTCTGCCTGGCCCTCTCTTAGCGGGAGTACTGCGTGGCTTGCGAGTGGTCTCTTTCTCGGTGCTCTCAGATACTTTGACGGGTGGAGTGTTGAATAGAGGGGTCGCAAAGAGTGAGCGAGTGGAGATTGCATAAAGAGCTGGGGAACGAGCTACGACGGAGGTCGGCGCACGGAGCGCTACGCGCCTACGAAGTATCGAAGACAGCATGGTGAAAAGCGACGCGAGGGGTTCGACTTACAGAGTGACACCGGTCACGCGACCTTGTGACAAGCGCGTACACCGACGTCGGTCCGACGATGACGACGCCGCCGCATCTGCCTCAGCTGGACGCGACCGCCAACGCGCTGCCCGTCGCTCAGCTCGAGTCTCTCAGATTCAAAGCGAACCAGATCATCGAGTCCATCCAGGTCCTACAGCGCACTATCGATGCAGGCGGTCTCCAGGCTATGCCCGCGTGGCCGGACATCCTCTCCAAGTACAACGTCATCCTGTCCCAGACACACAGCTTCTACTCGTCCCTCATCTCGCCGCCGTCTGCAACACACTCGCAGCAGTCTCATCCTCCGACAAAGAGTCCGTATGAGAACATCGCCCTCCACCCGAGCGTCGCAATCACCGACCTACAGCTCGACAACGACCTCATTTCCCTCCTCCGCAACCAACAGACGACAGACGTTCTGCGTATGGAAAACGTCACCGTGCGCCGCCTCGCCGAATGCATGGTCACCCGCGGTGCAATCTCCACCAATGGTCCGGAAGGCCAGAGCAATCAGCCTGCCCCAGCCTTCGGGACGGGATCGAGACAGAGAGTGACATACGAAGATGTCCTTCGTGAATGCGCAGAAATACGAGATGCACACGATCACCGCGTCGAACGTGCAGTCCGCGCCGTGCTCATGCTGAAGGATAAGTTTGACTGGAAGCAACGCGTCGAGGTCGAAGAGCCAGAGCCGGATGAGCTCGAATGGGACCCACGTATGCGCCAGCAAATCGCACATGTTGCAGACCAGGATGTTGTCGAGATGGCTGATGTTGAAGGACAGAGTAGTGACGAGGAGGAAGTCGTGGAGGGAGAGCTCGCAGGTGACGATGGGCAGACACCCGTGGGCACCCCTGTCGACGTCGAGATGACTTCTGCTGAAAGTCACAGCTAGTGGTAAGATATTTATTGCAAACAAACGCTCTAATAACATGGTGCGTCCTTCAGAATCTGTACACACTCGGGCAAGATTCCCTTTGCCCATTGCACTATCTTTTCTCTGCCAGGCTTCCGTGTAACCTCTCCCGCTTCTCTTTCTAGCATCTCCTCGACCAAAACCTTCAAAGCTAGGTATACGGTATACCATACCCTCTTCGTCCTTTGTCGTGCAAACACGATTAGCGTACCATCCTCTTCCCCGTCAAAGTACCCTTCTTTTACGGCTGTCGTTGGCCCCGTTGGCAAGAACAACGCCTCCATCAGTGGATCGCCCCAGAGCGAATGCCCGAACGTCGGCAATATATATGCGATGTCTGCTTCCATGTCTTGCTGGGATTTCGTGCCATCGCTACCTTGTGCTGGAGTCAAAGACACGATGACATCTTCTTCATTCCCTGTTACCCATATAAGCCTTGGCATCTCCACATCATCGAAGAGAAACGACCCAATCGCGCGGGTTAGGGAATGTCGGAGTTGGTTGACATCAACGACTACTTCATGAGCTTCCGCGCCACCGCACACCCGCTCGAGAAGTTCTTCCAGTCGTAGCACGAAAGTGTCTTGCCAACTGTATGGTGTCATGTCTTCCCCGCCTCCTTCGCCGTCTTCGCCGATTTGGCTCGCAGTGAATAAAGCGGCGAACGAAGGAACAGATAGAGGCTCTGGTTTGTCCATTGGTACTCCAAAGAAGTCGTTTGTGATCCCGTGCAGTGCATGGAGGTAAGTACCCAGTCTTAGCTCGACTCGGGCAAGCTGTGTAGGCGAGAGCTCGTGCCGGACGGATGCCAATGACCTTGGCGGGTCAGGCTGAGACGAACCCGGGACGCGGAACAGCAACCAGCCAAATTTCCGTTCTCCCTCGCCGCTAGACACGTCGTGGGCCACGGGTCGTGGAAGTGGCACCGCGGTGTTGTCAAGAATCTTGGTGAGAAGAATTGAGAGGGCAGGGAGTGTGATCGGCCCGGTCTCCAGAAGTGTATCGATGGCAGCGAGCGGGGAAATCAACAAGAGATAGGATTTGTCAGAATCGAGGAGAGTGACATGGTAGAACTGCCAAAACGCCGTGTGACTGATATTGCGATGTGGTCGGTAGCTGGACAGAAACCGAGAGTGCAATGCACACCTGTAGCTGGTACTCTCGATCTTGGTGAATGCAGCGATGCGGGTGTTTTGGTTTCCGTCATTGCCGTTGATGATGTCGTGCACTTCTTCCAGGGTAATCTCAGGCATTGTTCAAACAAGCTGCCTCTTGATAAGATAGCTCGGAAATTGCCGCCGATCAGATTGAATTATGTAACGCGGCAGCAGCTAAAACCTGCTCAAACTCCGCCGTAGCTCCCGAATTCGAGTAACAAAGGGAATTCAAGGGTCCAAAACTTGTAGGACTGGTCCAGAACAAGTCCAGAAGGCATTTTTTTGGCTGGTGCGCCTTATCCAAAAGTGTCGAGCCAATTGTATAGTGTTTGTGGCATGAGACTACTATTCCTCATTTGAGAGATCACGTGGGCTACAATCGTGGCGCTGTCGGACGAGCCGTCCGCTCCGAGCAACCGACGTTTCAGCCATCCATTAGCACCAAATTTTGTAATCTCCGTTGGTCCCTGGACCAGCTGAACATGTATAGAGGCCACAAAGCTAGGCTAACGATATGTCAAGAAAAAGCGGAACCGGTGTGTGGCACTGCGTCCAAAGCTAGCATTCTGACTCTAGGTGAACATCGTCTGCCGAGTCCTGACTATCTTACACTGCAGTCAGGATCACCACGAAGTCTGAACGCTGTGTAGCATTCATTACAGTATGACCCCCGAGGTATTCAAAGAACCGGCAGCAGCACTTCGGTGAAACTACTATCATGGACGACAAGCCCTTCGCAGCTCCCCCAAACTTGGGCAAGCTATGACGAACCCTGTGACCAACGTGGACTCTTACAGAATGTCCAAGATATCAAACTGCTTGTCCAAACGCAGACTTTTCTGGGCTTCTACTACCTGTGTTGACGTACGAAACCTGCCCTCCACACCGCCAACACTTCCGGCATATCTTCACAGACGCCACAAATCACAATAAACGGGTACAATTGAGGGCTCTGATTCGTGAACTATGATACAATGAGCTCATCGTACTTGTACAGATTAGCATGGTATCTTGTTCTCGACCTTGGTGCAATATCATATCGAATCGGGTTTTCCGGCGCGATTCTTCCGAGCTTGAGACTTTGTTACATCATAATTGCCTATGAAAGCGCAAGCTATACCCAGGTGGAATCTTGTACGTCCGTTTAAAAAAAATCAATTTTCGTCCTATGTGGGGTGCGTGACCCTGTGTAGGACGCTCTAGACTAGTGGGTATAAGGAACCCCTTTGCCCCGTCGCTTCCTTGGTTTCCGCTAGGGCCTAGGATGGGTATAGTAGGGGGTACCCCGGTAACCTATGATGGTCAACCTGCGGGTTGTCTACGGGTGGGTTACCACGGGTACGGGGTGTGAACCCGGGTGGGTACGGGCGAGGAGGGTCAAAACTTGACCTGCTCGGGTATACCCGTGGTCATCAGAGCCGTCAGCCAAGTATTCAACATGTCAAATGTCTGTCATGGAATACGGTTTCTACCTCGATTTAAGGTGTCCGCCACCGAGTGCCAAAAAAAAAAAGTAATGTCATGGTCATGGTACTCATGGTTACAGGAACTATGTTACTGTAGTAGTACTCTGACCGCGGCTGCTGGCCCTCCCGACTCTAAAGGTGAGGGACCATCCGAACATTTTCTAACCTTCACTCAGGTCCGGATGGCTCTTGTATTGACTGACTCGGAATTGAAAACCCAGGTCAGTAATCACCTCTCGACCGTTCTCCGTCAAAGCATACACGATCACGAGACAAAGCAAGACATTCCTTGCCATCCGTTGTTATCCATTCCCAGTCAAACGTGGAACACTTGCTGATGGCAGCAGAAGTTTGGGATTGGGAAGACGAAAAGATTCTTTGTGAGTCACATACTAGTATTATTGAATGTATTAATGATTCAAGTCAGCCTCGTTCTGCATCTATAGTCGAGTCAACTTAGAAATGAACGTTTTTATAGTGGGCGGATGTTCACTGATGAACATCCGCCCATTACAAAAATTTCACACTAAGCATTATGGAGCTGCAAGTGTGCAGGTACCTGTCACGGGTTCGGGTTGTGGCGGGTATGGGTACGGGTACGGTACCCGTGACCGTTTCGGTAGTACACGACGTGCCGTGCGTCGTCGGCGTCGCGTGGTGGCATTCCGTCGCGTCTGAGTCGTTCGTCATCGACGCGGCGTCGTTGTGTCGTTGTCGGTAACAACAAGAGCAGCGTGCGGGAGCAACTGCACAACACACACAATTGTGTGCGTCGTGTGGTTGCTTCTGCACGTTGGGCGAGAGAACGGAGGGACGGGGACGGGGATGGACGGGGATGGGTGAGGAGTCGGGGACGAGGGCGGGCGTCGGGGTCGGGGATGTCGTCGCGTCTTCCGCCGATGGTCGTGCCAATCGACGCATCGTGACGGCGTTCGTCCGTCGT
>JBBPPX010000555.1:0-12575 GCA_038092235.1 Leccinum boreale | reverse complement strand
GCGGTGGGTACGCCGAGGTTTTGCCAGATTTTGCAGTATTTTGTGCGTACGCCTGCTGATTCGAGGGCGTCGCGGAGGCGGAGGGCTTCTAGATTAGCGCCGAGGGATGCGATGAGCATGGGTTCGACGTCGCCTGTTGCTGGGACTGTTGCAGCGAGCTGAGCGAGGAGTGCGAAAACATGTTGAGCAGGACCACCGCGAGAAGTGAGTACGGACTGTGCTCGAGATACAGTTCCTGGGAGTGGATGTGAGTGTACGAGCAGTGAGTGGGTGAGGAAGACAGTGCCCGTCGCGAATATGCGCAGGGGCGGGGCGACGGGGGCGGGATTGGTTTCGCGTCGAAGACGAGCCATGTTAAAACACAGTTGAACACCAGACATTAAAACAACTCAAAAAGCGATCAGTGACTCAAACCTCTCTGAATCGACCTCGCTGTACCATCTCGGCGATTTTCAAAGGTTTGACAGTCTCATTCACCTTGAGAAAATAAACCACACTGAGCGATCTCATCAAGCGCATCATCGCTCCTGTTACGGTCTCACCGCTTTCCCCGACTGTTCTCGACAGAATTTGGCGGACTCTGAGCACCTGGACTACTACATGTTAAGTACAAGGGATGCTTTGGGGATGCAACTAGACTCGCTTTGAGTGATACAGTTGTATGTTACCTACACGGCCGTGGAAGGTCGGGTAGCCCCCTGAGAAGGACTTTCGACAGGCTCGAAACCGCACACCCATCCCGCCCCCTTGCTCGTTCAATATTCAATGCCCCATGCCGTCCCGAGACTCGGATAAGTTTCGGACGAATCTGGTCTCAAATGCTCCCGACCGGAGCGGATGTCGGAAGTAGATGGGCTCGGATCGATCGACGTGCACACTTCTTTCTTCCTCTCTCACCCTCACGTTTAACACTTTCTTCGACAATACGCTCAGGCTTAGAATCCAGATATGAACTCGAACTCGAACTCAGAGACAAACCGGATTGGCGATTTTAAAAACATCCGAGAGAAATTTGGCCGCTTCAGGATCCTTATCATTGGGCGGGCGAACTCTGGCAAGACGACCGTTCTCCGCGCGATCTGTAACACTACCGAAAGTCCGGAGGTCTATGATGGAAGGGGCAACAAGGTGTGTTCTTGTTTTAATATGTTGGATGACTGGCCTACCAAACCGTGCGACCAGATTGATCTGACCCAGGTCGAGGGATCCAAGGGGGTGAGTATCACGACAATCTAGATTCGGACTCAACGCGCATTTTGACTCATGTACGCTAGCGCGGAGAACACAACATCGAGAATGAGTTGGTTTTCCGGAGCAATGTCAAATTCGTCTTCCATGACTCGCGGGGCTTCGAGGCCGGTTCTGCACATGAATTTCAACAACTCAAGGATTTCATTGCCGATCGTGCAAACACGGCATCTCTCAAAAAACGCATTCATGCCATTTGGTACCAACTTGATCAGCTGCGGGATGTGGTCATTGATACTTTGTATAGGTACTGTATCCCAATGGATAAATTGAATCGGGCAATCCAACGCTCTGAGGAAATGTTTTTTAATGAGTGTGATACTAGAAATGGTGAGTTCATTTGTGGTAAGGTTTTCTTGCTCACTACTTTTCCAGTGCCTGTTATTGTGTTGTTCACCAAGTTTGATGCACTACTGGCTGTAGCCATGACCAATCTGCCCAGAGGAGACCGACGACTGCCACCAGAGGAGAAAGTGGAAAAGGCCAAGATGCTCATTGATGGAATATTTGAGGAAGCCAATATATGGGGTCGTCTCTCTCAAATGAACCATCCACCAAAATGTGGTGTTCGGATTGAAGGTATTATTCAGTTTTCTAATAAATGATTGAGCTCATGGGAATTTGAATGCATATAAGGGGTACATAAATCAAATGAGGGATGTAACCTATTGCTGGAGAACACAGCAGGAGCTCTGAATGAGGAGGCTTTGAAAATGCTATTTGTTACTGCACAAGAAACAAATACAGCATTGTGTGTCAGATATGCAATTCAAGAGTGAGTACCAAAAATTGAATATTCTTCAAAGGCTAATGGTATAATTTTTAACAGTGTCATATCTGCCATTGACAAGTTGCATCAATCTGTACTACCCATGCACAAGATGAATATCATAGATCCCAAAAAACTGGCAGGATGGTTTCCACACTTTTGGGTAAGATGAGGCTTTCATATGAATTGCCTCTATGATACATGAAATTTGAATATGTTCTGATTATTTTTATTGCACTGATGGGATCATAGAAAGTGAGTTGTCATTCCAGTAAATGTGTAAGAATTGCTTTAACTTATATCATGTCATTCTACTTTGGAAATGGCAGGAAGTGAGTTGTACATTGTAGAATGTAGAATGTATGAAGCTGATGATACCATGTCCATTTACTTGGGTCAATAAATGACAGGATGTGAGTTGTGCATTGTGGAATGTGCCAGAGAGTAGTAATGCTGATGATGCCATGTCTGTCTATTCTGCTCTGGAAATGACAGGATGTAAGTTGTGCATTGTGGAATGTGCCAAAGAGTGATGATGCTGACAATGATGTCATGTTATCCATTGTGCTCTGGAAATGACAGATAGTGAGTTGTACATTGTGGAATGTGTCAGAGAGTGGCAATACTGATGATGCCATGTCTGTATATTTTGCTCTGGAAATGACAGATAGTGAGTTGTGCATTGTAGAATGTACCAGAGAGTGGTGATGATGATAATGATGCAATCTTCATCTATTTTGCTCTGGAAATGACAGAAGGTAAGTTGTGCCTTGTGGAATGAGCTAGAGGGTGGTATTGCTGATGCTGATGCCATGTTCCATTCTGCACTGGAAATGACAGGGGGTGAGTTGTAATGTGCCAGAGAGTGGTGATGCTGATGATGCCATGTCTATCTATTTCTCTCTGAAAATGACAGTTGGTGAGTTGTACATTATGGAATGTGCCAGAGAGTGGTGATGCTGATGATGCCATGTCTATCTCTGGAAATGACAGAGAGTGAGTTGTGCATTGTGCAATGTGCCAAAGAGTGGTGATGCTGATGTGCCATGTCCATCTATTCTGCTCTGGAAATGACAGAGAGTGAGTTGTACATTATGAAATGTGGAATGTACCAGAGAGTAGTGATGCTGATGATACCACATCAATCTATTTTACTCTGGAAATGACAGATAGTGAGTTGTGCATTGTGGAATGTACCACAGAGTGGTGATGCTGATGATGTCATATGCATCCATTTTTCTCTGGAAATGACAGAGAGTGAGTTGTGCATTGTGGAATATGCCAAACAGTAGTGATGCTAATACTGATGCCATGTCCATTCATTCTGAAATGACAGAGAGTGAGTTATGCATTGTGGGATATGCCAGAGAGTGGTGATGCTGATGATGTAATGTCCATCTATTCTACTCTGGAAATGACAGGAAGTGAGTTGTACATTGTGGAATGTTGAATGTGCCAAAGAGTGGTGATGCTGATGAATCATGCCATGTCCCTCTATTCTGCTCTGGAAATACAGCAAGTGTGTTGTGCATTGAATGTGCTCAATAGTGGTGATGCTGATGACACCATGTCCAATTCTGTTCTGGAATGACAGGATGTGAGTTGTACATTGTGGAATATGCCAAAGAGTGGTTATCATGCTGATAATGCCATGTTCATCTATTCTGCTCTGCAAATGACAGAGAGTGAGTTGTGCATGGTGGAATGTGCCAGGGAGTGGTGATGGTGATGTTATATCCATCTATTTTGTTCTGGAAATGACAGTTAGTGAGTTGTACATTGTGGAATTGCCAGAGAGTGGTGATGCTGATGAATCATGCCATGTCCATCACTTCTGCTCTGGAAATGACAGGAAGTGAGTTGTGCATTGTGGGAGATACCAGAGAGTGGTGATGCTGATGATGTGATCTCCATCTATTCTGCTCTGGAAATGACAGAGAGTGAGTTATACATAGTGGAATGTGCCAAAGAGTAGTGATGCTGATGAATCATGCCATGTCTCTCTATTCTGATCTGGAAATTACAGCAAGTGAGTTGTGCATTGAATGTGCCCAATAGTAGTGATGCTGATGATGCCATGTCCAATTCTATTCTGGAATGACAGGACGTGAGTTGTACAATATGGGATATGCCAGAGAGTGGTGATGCTATCATGTCCATTGATTCTGTTCTGGAAATGACAGGTAGTGAGTTGTGCATTGTAAAATGTGTCAGAGAGTGGTGATGCTAATGATGATGCCATTTCCATCTACTTTTCTGTGGAAATGACAGACAGTGAGTTGAGCATTGTGGGATGATATACCAGAGAGTGGTAATGCTAATGATGTGATCTCCATCTATTCTGCATTGGAAATGACAGATAGTGAGTTGTGCACAATGAAATGTTCCAGAGAGTGGTGATGCTGATAATGCCATGGCCAATTCTTCTCTGGACATGACAGAGAGTGAGTTGTGCATTGTGGAATGTGCCAAATAGTGGTGATGCTGATGCTGATGCCTGGAATGTCCATTCATTCTGCTCTGGAAATGACAGAGAGTGAGTTATGCATTGTGGGATATGCGAAAGAGTGATGCTGATGATATCCTGTTCATCTATTCCACTCTGGACATGACAGTTAGTGAGTTGTACATTATGGAATATGCCAGAGAGTGGTGATACTGATGAATCATGCCATGTCCATCTGTTCTGCTCTGGAAATGACAGGAAGTAGGTTGAGCATTGAATGTGCCAAACAGTGGTAGTGCTGATGCCATGTCCATTCATTCTGCTCTGGAAATGACAGAGAGTGAGTTGTGCATTGTGGGATATACCAGAGAGTGGTGATTCTGATGATATCATGTCCATTGATTCTGCTCTGGAAATGACAGGATGTGAGTTGTGCATTGAAAAATGTGCCAGAGAATGGTAATGCTAATGATGATGCCATTTCCATCTCTATTCTACTCTGGAAATGACAGCTAGTGAGTTGTACATATTCCATGGTGATGCTGATCATGCCATGTCCAATTCTGCTCTGGAAATGACAGAGAGTGAGTTATGCATTGTGGGATATGCCAGAGAGTGATGCTGATAATGCCATGTCCATCTCTTCTCCTGTGGAAATGACAGAATGTGAGTTTTGCCTTGTGGAGATGCTGATGCTGATGAATCATGCCACATTCATCACTTCTTCTCTGGAAATGACAGGATGTGAGTTTTGTCTTGTGAAATGTGCCAGAGATGCTGATGCTGATGAATCTTGACATGTTCATCTATTCTGCTCTGGAAATGACAGGAGGTGATTTTTGCCTTGTAGAATGTGCCAGAGAGTGGTGATGTTGACAATGCCATGTCCATCTATTCTCCTGTGGAAATCACAGGATGTGAGTTTTGCCTTGTGGAATGTGCTAGAGATGCTAATGCTGATGAATCATGCCATGTCCATCACTTCTGCTCTGGAAATGACAGGAAGTGAGTTATGCATTGAATGTACCAAAGAGTGCTGATGAATTATGCCATGTGCATTTATTCTGCTCTGGAAATGGCAGGAAGTGAGTTGTGCATTGAATATGCCCCAAAGAGTGGTGATGCTGATAATGCCATGTCTGTCTATTCTCCTCTGGAAATCACAGGATGTGAGTTTTGCCTTGGGAAATGTGCCAGAGAGTGGTGATGCTGATGAACCATGCCATGTCCATCACTTCTGCTCTGAAAATGACAGGAAGTGGGTTGTGCATTAAATATGCCACAGAGTTGTGATGCTGATGAATCATGCCATGTTCATTTATACTGCTCTGGGAATCACAGGAAGTGAGTTTGCCTTGTAGAATGTGCCAGAGAGTGGTGATGCTGATAATGCCATGCCCATCTATTCTCCTCTGGAAATAACAGGATGTGAGTTTTGCCTTGTGGAATGTCCCAGAGATGCTGATGCTGATGAATCATGCCATGTCCATCACTTCTGATCTGGAAATGACAGGAAGTGAGTTGTGCATTGAATGTGCCACTTTGGAAGAGTGGTGATGCTGATGAATCACATGATGCCATGTTCATTTATTCTGCTCTGGAAATGACAGGAAGTGAGTTTTGCCTTGTAGAATGTGCCAGAGATTGGTGGTGCTGATACTGCCATGCCCATCTATTCTCCTCTGGAAATAACAGGATGTGAGTTTTGCCTTCTGGAATGTGCCAGAAATGCTGATGCTGATGAATCATGCCATGTTCATATATTCTGCTCTGGAAATGATAGGAAGTGGGTTGTGTATTGAATATGCCCCAGAGTGGTATGCTGATGATGCCATGTCCATCACTTCTGCTTGGAAAATAACAGGAAGTCAGTTGTGCATTGTGTGCCTAAAAGTGGTAATGCTGATATCATGTCCATCTATTCCACTATGGAAATGACAGTTAGTGAGTTGTGCATCATGGAATGTCCCACAGAGTATTGATGTTGATGATCATGCCATGTCCATTTATTCTGCTCTGGAAATAAAAGCAAGTGAGTTGTATATTGTCCAGCATTGCATGGTGGAAAATGCCAGACTGGTGATGCTGATGATACCATGTCCAATTCTGTTCTGAAAATGACAGGAAGTGAGTTGTGTATTGAATGCTCCAGGGAGTGGTATGCTGATGATGCCATCTTCATTGACAGTTAGTGAGTTGTCTATTATGGAATGTGCCACAGAGTATTGATGATGTCCATTCATTTTGCTCTGGAAATAAAAGCTAGTGAGTTGTTTACAATATTGTCTATGCATGGTGGAATGTGCCAGACAGTGGTGATGCTGATGATGTCATGTCTATCTATTCTACTCTGGAAATGACAGAGAGTGAGTTATGCATTGTGCAGTATGCCAGAGAGTGGTGGTGATACTGATCATGCCATGTCCATTTTGTTCTGGAATGACAGGAAGTGAGTTGTGCATTGAAGGTGCCAGAGAGTGGTATGCTGATAATGCCATCTTCATTGACAGTTAGTGAGTTGTGCAATGTGGATATGGATTGTGCCACAAAGTATTGATACCAATGATAATGCCATTTCCATCTATTCTGCTCTGGAAATACAAGGCAGTGAGTTGTATATTGTCCATGCATGGTGGAATATGCCAGAGAGTGGTGATGCTGCTGATGCCATGTCTAATTCTGTTCTGAAAATGACAGGAGGTGAGTTGTGCATTGAATATGCCAGAGAGTGGTATGTTGACGATACCATATCCATTCACAGTTGGTGAGTTGTTCATTATGGAATGTGTAAATTATTGATGCTGATAATGATGCCATGTCCATTTATTCTGCTCTGGAAATAAAAGCAAGTGAGTTGTATATTGTCCATGTGTGGTGGAATGTGCCAGAGGATGGTGATATTGATGATGCCATGTCTATCTATTCTACTCTGGAAATGACAGAGAGTGAGTTATGCATTGTAGAATATGCCATAGAGTGGTGATGCTGATAATTCCATGTCCATTTATTCCGCTCTTGAAATGACAGAGAGTGAGTTGTGCATTGTGGTATGTGCAGAGAGTGGTGATGCTGATGCCATGTCCATCTATTTTTCTCTGGAAATGACAGGGAGTGAGTTGTGCATTGTGGAATGTGTCAGAGAGTGGTGATGCTGATGATGCCATGTTCATCTATTTTGCTCTGGAAATGACAGCAAGTGAGTTGTGCATTGAATGTGCCATAAAGTGGTATGCTGATGATGCCATCTTCATCACTTCGGCTCTGGAAATGACAGGAAGTCAGTTGTGCATTGTGTGCCAAAGAGTGCTGATGTTGATGCTGATGTTATGTCCATTTATTCTACTCTGGAAATAATAGGATGTGAGTTGTGCATTTTGACATGTGCCAGATAGCAGTGATGCTGATGCTGATGCCATGTCTATTTATTCTGCTCTGCATATCAAAGGAAGTGAGTTGTATATTGTCCAATGTGCTATCCAGGGTGACACCCAGCATGTGATACTTTTGATCTCTTTTATTAATAGTTTGTAAGTTTTCCATTCTGAAATTATTTCAATCATGGTAATGGCAATATCATAATTTTTAACATAACAGCAAGTATGCTATTGATAATTTGATATCTTTCACTGATCAATCAATTTTTTTCCTCATTTTTTTCTTCATTTACAGAAGGTATATTGTTTCATATTATTAATCCACCATCACTATATTTTCATCTCACATTCATTGTGATTTATTCAGCTGGTGAGCTTTCTGTTCTGATAACATAACCCATTGAAAATATTGATTGTTTTTTATTTCATTTCTTACAGCTTGTAAGTTATGTTTACTAGGACAATTATAATATACTAACTATTCATTTCTAACACCATAGAAGGTATATTTATATCATTCCATATTGTAAAGCATCATTATACTAATGATAAATGTTGGGGATTTCTTACAGATGATATGCAGTATATATTACTTTTCATTTTACTGTTCTTTGTTGATATTTCACTCCTTGATTTCAAGGCTGTAAGTTGATGCATGTGATTTGTTGGCAATATTATTTTACTTATTTTAAATTGTTTTAAACATCATGTCATAAATGGCAGAATGTAAGTTCTTCACTACTATTGTGATAATATATTGATATTCAAATTATTTATATCAATTTCAATTTCAGATTGTAGGTATTGGTTGTACAACTCATTGATTGTACAACTTCAATTTTGGCCCCATCTGTTTTTTTTAACTTTATAGTCGGTGAATTTGATATCATGATATCCTGGTTTTATTTGAATCCAATCTTATTGTCAGATCATTTTCTCTGCAACAGTATGTGAATTCATTACATTCATTTTTGGTTATAACATTTTATTCTTTAGTCCAATATTTTGGATGGCAGTGAATCTTCCATTTTGCAGCCTGTTAGTATTGTGAATTTCTGATCAAGTTCATTTTGTAACACAATTCAATTGAACATCATAGGTGAATATGGGTACATGGAAGCAAATCCTTTCAACCACTATTGGTATATATTTGGTTTCTTTTTTTAAATTCTTTTGAAACACATAAAAACAAAATGAATTATCTTATTGCTTTGTAGGTATACTGCTCATCCTAGAGCATTCTTTCTATCTTTTCCATCAAAAAGATCCTGAACCACTTATATCTGCTGCTCAAAAGTACAAGGCATCAAACATACCCAAGAAGGTGAAATTGGCTATGAAAGGGATGTATGATCAGTATGGCAAAGCATCCAAAGAAGAGAAGATAGAGATGATCTTGAATGTTGTTCTTCAGAATCGGATGAGTGTGTTAAGCATATCTTTCATTTTTATTCCAATAACCTTGCATTCTCAGCAATTGAATGAATTTCATTTATGCCATGAAAGCAGTCAGAACATTGAGTTGTTTGTAGATGCAAAGCAGATGCAAAAGGCAAAGAGAAATAGTTAAAACAGCCATGAACCTATAGAAATATACTCAGTGATGTTGCATCCATGGATGTTAGTTCATGAAAGAAAATTTTGGGAGAAAATGTGGAGGAAAAAACATTGTTGGTTAAGTAACTTGAGTCTTGAGTTAGTCCACATTCCAATTTTGAGCAGACTGCAGCAGAAATATTATGATTAATTTCTGGGTATTGGAAACTAGAAGCCACCAATGAAAATGCTTGCAAGCAACACTGTCATATTCCAAAATTCACATTGCAGTCCAACTCTAAGTTAGAGGACAGGGAGATGGCACGGAGAGCGTCAGTGACACTGCGGACTGTGACCACGACGACAATGTTGCATTATGGCAACATGTCAGGACGACGCAACGTGCCTGGCACCACAACGATGACGCAACAATGTGACATCGACAACATGACAAATGGCGACGATGCAAAGAAAAAACAAAAATGATGCGACGATGCTCGTCGATGCAGTGTGCTGCCCCGGCACCACAACAAACAATGAACGACCCACCATTGATGACACGGCAACATGGGGATGACGATGCAATGATGCAACAACATTCCTCAACAACAATCTACCAACCCTGTGTTCATAAATTCCCAACTAATGCTCAACCCTAGTGAGGGTTGGGCAGACCCAGAGGGTTTGGATGTGCTCACATATGCCCTACAATACAGGCGGCGTGTTCTTGCTCTTTACATAATCTACTACTGTACACACTGGTAGTTGTCATCATTGATGAACTCTCTTTTGGAATTGCTATGGTAGATGGTTGTCCTATGGATGAGAGCTACAGTAGCCAATGTAGTCACTGGTAGGAATGCCCTGACAACATGTGACAACATCAGCTATGTAATTATGGCATTACTACAGCACTATTTCCTTTTTGCAGATGCTAGAGCTCGAAAAGCAGAGCACTAGAGACATAAGGAAGATGCTCCATTGACTGGAAACTAATCAGCTATAAGATGGATTCAATCTCGGTATTTGGCATGGCATAGATACAACCCACCTTCTCCCTCGAAAGTTTTGCAATGGCAACCAGCTGGTAGGGCTTTTTGCTATTCCCACCACGGGCCTTCCTCGCCCGTTTCTCCTCCTGCCTGCCTCTCCCGTTTATCCCGCTCCTTCTCCTCCCGTGTCTCCCTCTGCGTAGCCTTGCGAGCCAGCTGGTCGTTTTTCCGATCATGGCTCTTACATGCGCGTCCCTCGTCGTTGTACGAGCAGGAACACGACGAGGATGAGGACAAGCGCCGACGCAATCCCTCCGCAATCCGTTGCTGGTTCGGGTCCGCGACGGGCGCAGCGCCTGCTCTACCGTTCAGACCCTCAGACCCCTGACAGAGCAACACCTCCATCCGCCTTCATCCGAAAAAGTACTATCGGCGGTGCGTCAGCGAACCCAGAGCACAAGAAACCCGCATAGATACAGATACGAACGTGGTTCCAGGTATCCACCAAATCGCCCATCGCCCATCGGTTCTTCTTCTTCTTCCATTTCTCGATAGCATACAACGCCATGAACCCGGCTGTAGGTAAATAGCATTTTTGAATTGGTAAACAAAAGGTACCCGATCAGCTTGATGCACTGGCGAGACTTACCCCTGTGACATAGTGGATGACATTTGACTTGATGCGTTGTGAAGTAGATATCTTTGCCGCCTTCTTCACGTCCTCCAAAAACCTAATTCGCATGCAAACTTGACAATCCATGATCGCCCCAAAAAAGCCAGCATGAACTGTCTCCAGTCCTCCTCGGTCACGTCGTGCGTCGCAAAAGGGTGCATATTGAGCGTACATGGGGGTGGTACCGCAGGGAAGCCGCTGGTCAGATTCTTGCTGTTCGAGAGGAGACACATGGGCGGAAAGGTCGAGTAGGGCAGCTGAGGCGGCGCGAGGCGTTGCCACATCGGCGGGGTACCATTGCTGCCAAAGAAGTAAGGAGATTATACCGCTGCCGTTGTCGTTGTCGTTGTCGTTGTCATCTCGGCTCGCCATCGATGACGACGGCGGCGGCGGCGAGAAGGCAGAAGGAGCGGACCTGGGCGCGCCGTACGCGTCGTAAGGGGCTGCTCGTAACGATGCGTCCCCGTCGTGCCCCCTCTGCGCCACTCCCATTCCCATTCCCATTACCCAGAAATCGGAACCAGACCGCACGCTCTCGACGCCGTCCCACGCGCGTGTCGACCGTGAACCGTTTGATATCTCAGAGTCGCCGTGCGCGTGATCGGAAGCGCGATGGTCGTGGTGAACGTTCGAGGTTGGACTCCACCCAGAGCTTTGGAGGTACTCGCTCGTGGGGAGACTGAGCAGTGCGACGCCGTCGCGGCCGGCGTTGAGGACGATCAGGGCGTGCGGTGGGGCATGGTGCGCGAGGTCGGTGCAGCGCTGGGGAGTACCGAAGTTGCAGAGGCAGGTTGGCCGGGTTGAGTTGGGCTAGCGAAGGAGGTGGAGGCGAGGAAGATGACCTCGGCGTGTGGGAGAAGCTGTGAAGCATAAGCTAGTACTTATGTAAGTAAATAAGGGAACGGAGGGAGGGGACGGACCGCATGAACGCCGTCACGAACGCGACGCCCGAGATCGACAGAGATGACGCATCGGGAGCGTCATCTTCGTTCGCAGGCGAGACCGTCTACGCCGATGATGTTGGCGAGCATGTTGCGCACGCTCTGGGCTTCCAAGTGGAGCCAGTCAAAGGGTGCGGGGGAGTGCAGACTCGGGCTGGGGATGCTGTAAGAGTGCGGTGAGGGTGGGGGCCCGCTGTTCGTCGAGGTGGCGGGGCGGTTCGACGTGGACGGACGCGGTGCAGACAGTGGAGCGAGGGTGTTTGAAAACAGGGAAACGGGCGAGGGGGACTGTTGGTCGCGTGGGACGGGGGGAGCGTTGGGTGGAGGCTGTGGTAGGTGAAATCCGACGTAATTTTCTGAAGCGAGGACGGGTCGGAGGATGGCGATAAAGGCCTCGTGCGAGACCTCTGGGAGGGAGTTGTGGTTGATGATGGTGCGTGCGTCGGTGTCGCGGGCGTGGACGACCCATGCGGTGGGTACGCCGAGGTTTTGCCAGATTTTGCAGTATTTTGTGCGTACGCCTGCTGATTCGAGGGCGTCGCGGAGGCGGAGGGCTTCTAGATTAGCGCCGAGGGATGCGATGAGCATGGGTTCGA
>JBBPPX010000554.1:0-12628 GCA_038092235.1 Leccinum boreale | reverse complement strand
AGGAAGGGAGAAGGAATCGAGCGAGACCGGGTAATGTGCGAATTTGCGTGATTGCGGATTGCAGATCTACATTAAGACTGCACAGAGTGTTGTGCTGATCTGGACCTTGTGAATAAATTGTATCATGTATTTCTGACGAGAGTCGAGTAAAATCGTTGGCAAGGGACTGTCCTTCTTGGCCCGAGGCGATGACATCTTCAAGAGGGGAACGGAGACGAGCAATCTAAGTCCAGAATACACCGCGACCTTGCTCGAGAAGCTCAACCGCGATTTTGGCACGTTGATTGCGGAGACAAGCGGAAAAAGCATCGATTGCTAGGGATGAAGCAAGGTCTTTGAAAATCTGGAGATGATTGGGTAGGGATGGTAATATGGCGAGATGCTGAACAAGTAGTCGAAGAGATGTTTCGTATGCGATAAGGACTGTGGGATGGCGGAAATCCTCAGCTTCCTTGATCCATTGCTTGGCAGCAGAGAGATCGTGTGGTGAGAGTGTTTGTGAGATATTTGACAACTCAGTGTAGAGACTGAATAGGTCCTCTCTGTCCTTCAACTCGTTCGCCTTGGTGAAGCGAACACGGAGACAATATGCAAGTTGACGTAATGACGATGATCGGTTAGGATGGCCAGGTGGGCAAAGGTCGAAGGCGTGTCTCGCGAGGATGATGGCCTCGTTGAGGTCTGTCATTTCTCCACGGTCGCATAGATTAGTTGCGACATTGCCCAACCACGTTGATCGACCCGGGTGCCCTGACGGGTGAAGGTCGAGGGCTTGTCTCCCGAGGATGATAGCCTCATTGAGGTCTGTCATATCTCCAAGCTGCTTGTAACGAGCGGAGAGATAGCTTGCAATATCATTCAACGACATTGATCGATGTGGGTGCTCTGAGGGGCGAAGGTCTAGGGCTTGTCTGCCGAGGATGATGGCCTCATTGAGGTTCGTCATATCTCCAAGCCGGTCGTAACGACTGGAGAGATAGAGTGCGACATTGCCCAAAGACATTGATCGATCCGGGTGCCCTGACGGGCGAAGGTCGAGGGCTTGTCTCCCGAGGATGATGGCCTCATTGAGGTCCGTCATATCTCCAAGCCAGTGGGAACGAAGGCAGAGATAGCCTGCGACATTGTCCAACGACGACGGTCGATGTGGGTTCCCTGACGGGCGAAGGTCGAGGGCTTGTCTGCCGAGGATGATAGCCTCATTGAGGTCCGTCATATCTCCAAGCCGTCTGTAACGAATGGAGAGATAGACTGCGACATTGTGCAACGATGCTGAACGATTTGAGTGCCCTTCTGGGCAAAGCTCCAGTACCTCTTTGCCATAGATAACTGCTTCCTCAATGTCCTCGATCGCTCCTAGATAGTTGTATCGACGCCGGAGATGAACGGCAAGCCGAAATAGTGAGATCCATCGCTGGTGGTGACTGAGTGGGCAACGGTCTAATGCTTGGCGATCAAGGACGATTGCCTCGCTAATGTGGTCTGTCCCGTCCCCTTGTTCAGATTTGGCGGCTGCTGACTTCGCTTGTGCAAGTATCAGATCGACTGAAATAGTCGCCTTTCCAATGGAGTCCCTAAATGACTTTGCTCGAGACCACCACTGCTTGACTGACGTGAATGACATCTCACTGAGCCTCTTCTCGCAGACAAAACAGTGAAATGAGCACCTTTTGATATCATCTTGTTTCACTGAGGGTTTGGACGGTGTGGGGGAAGGTACTGGACAGTGGAAAGAAGAAAGTGAGAATGATGGCGACTTCGCCGCAATTGCCCCCCTCCATCCCCCTCAACCGCCGCCTGCTGCCACCACAAATGACTCGCAGCATGCACCGTCGTCGCCTGATGCGGTTGCTTCAACAACTTGCCCCATGCAGCGCAGCCTTGGTGATCAGCGTGTCATACCCGTCCACCTCGAACACCTCTGCGCCCCTGCAACGTCCCAATGATCAACGTGATCGCAGCCAGTTGTGCTCGGCTCTCCGAAATCGAGTCTTTGTACACCGAAAACGCTTGGACGTACAGGTCGTACGCGAGGTCTTCGAACCCGGAGCCACATTCGGAAGCGATTTGTGCAGCGAGGAGGAATAGACGGAGGGCGAGCGAGGGAGAGTCGACTTGTGTCGCGAGGATGGAGGTGCATTCGCGCACGAACTTGAGGATCGTGCCAGTCGTCTTCCTATTCGTTGTCGAAGTTAAAAATATTCAGTATAGGAAAGTACTACGATCTCACCAAATATTCACGAATCTTGTACCGCCGAGCTTGATGCTCGAAGTGATGAGCCCAGGAAACGTATACCAAACCCGTTCGCCTCCAGCCTCAAAGTGCCGACGTACGATTTGCAGCAGCTGACAAGTGCAGTGCGCTAGTGAGTTCTCAACTCTCTTGACCCAAGAAATCTGGAAACCCACCTCGAACTGCACCCCCAACAACTCAGCCCTAAACAAATGCACTATCCGCGCTAGCCACCCCCTGCTCCTCCGCCGTATCCTCCTTCTCCACAACATGCGGTCCCTGTCCCTGTCTCTCCTCCACATCCTTTACCGGCCCACCACCGACGGCAGAAGCGTCCATCTGATCCTTGACTAATACGTGACACAGATTCAAGGCTCCATCCACGTCCCCGAGGGTCTCGACCACGGTCTCGTTCTTGAGCACGCTCGAGACGACGCTCTGTGCGATGGAACGGCGCGTGGAGAAAAAAGTCGTTGTGTTGCGGGACGTCTCGCGGGATGGCGTGCAACGTGAGCACGGATTGGTAAGAGTTAATCGGAGCGACGAGTATCGCTGCGAGAATCGCAGCCGTTTGTGGAGCGTGCAGATCCGAGCTGCATCAGATCGGCGTCAGGAGTAGACACATATATATTGAAATAAAACATACCTTTCGGAATATTCTTTGATTATGCCGTGCGCAAAAGCCAAAATCTGATCCACGTATTCAAGTCTGTCAGGGTAGCAGCTAAGGGACAGATTTGTGAGCGAGACCAAGATCGCCGTGATGTCTTGTATTGACAAGTCTGGTTGAGTCTGCGGCCGCATCATCAGGATGTCACTAATTCGTGTATATTTCGTCGTACGTACCTTGATGAGTTCGACGAATTGTTGCCAAAAGACCTCAAAGAGTTGGACGCCTTCTGGTATGCCACGGAACTTTCTCGTGGGCACATCATCCTTTTCCTTTTCCTTTCCTTTTCCCTCTTCTGGCGAGACACCGTTCACACCAATATTCTTCTCTGACTCTTCCACTGCGCTATCCCAAGCATCTACGCCCTCGACCTTTTCGGCGTCTGGCTGATTGTAAGCATGATTAACCCTGTCTCTTGCTAGCCTGACCTTTTCTGGTAGTCGCTTGACGGCACCTTCTGCCTGTTTCTTGGTCTCCTCCGGGTCTTCGATCTCCGCCTCACGGGCGCCGTAGGCCGTGAGTCTGTCGATGAGCGCGATGACAATCAATTTGATGTTGACTTTCGCGTGTAGCTGAGCGGTTGCGGATATAAACGGTCGGAGCGAATGGAGGTGGAACTGGTCTGTGAATACCTACAGGAGTCCTTAATCAATTTCTGGACAGTATGTACGTAAACACCCACTTTCCATCAGATACTCCTGTGCGATGACGTCCTTGCAGTTGACGACTTGCTCCAGTATAGCTGGAAGTATGGTACATTTCCAGATCGACGCCGTCGAGCTGGGAGAGACGGACGAGGTTGGCGCCGACGAGGATGCGGAGTTTGCGACGTTCCATCTCGCGTTTCTCGCGGTCGCACGAGTGACCTTGGTGCTGGAGACGAACCTAGAGCTTGTTGTTTCTATGAAATTTGTGAGCACGGACGCTTGGAGGGACGCTTGAGGGACTAGACTGGGTCAGCAAACGGATGACGCAATGCGGAGAGGGCTCACCGGTCCCGACGGGCAGCCTGCAGGTAATTCGTGGTCTGACCGCTGAGATGGTGTTGTAGAAAGAGCCCATATGACGCCTCTACTCATTTACATCGAGTCCTTCATGATTTCCTTGACATTTTCCAGTCATAGATAGTCATGTATACGGACCCGACGGTATCATGAGGTAGAGGCGGGGGACTAGGTTTCCGGCGTACTGGACTAGTTCGTAGATATCTACGAGTGCGTGAGTCGTAGAGGTAGTTTGAAAGGTGTCGGAGGCCGTCCAAGATGGCCATATCTTGCGACACCTATGGTCAAAGGAACTGGAGAGAGCTGGACGCGTGTACGCACAGAGCTCATGATATTGCTTTGGTGAGAGTGACGACGTGTGTAGTTCGGGGAGCATGAGACTGGCGCTCTTGAGCGTGTGCATGATTTCGTCGTTGTCCTACAAGAAGGTCGTCAGGGATGATGGCTCCGAGGGCGAATTCGGTGCTGCCGCCGAGGACGCGGTGAGACGCACGAGATGACGCTTCATTTCGCCGACCTGAATCTTTACGGTTTCCAGGGACTCTCTGAGGAGTGTTTTTTCTTCGACGGTGGTGGTGATTGTGGTTGTCACCGTGGCCGTCGTGGCCATCGTCGTTCGGGGGATAATACTTAGTAGTGACCGACTCGGACCCACGCCTTATGTAAGCAGAGCAACGTCAATGCGAACATCGATTATCACACTGTCCAGCGATTGCTCATCCAATTGTTTGGCCCAGATGCTGAGCGTGGCGCAGGACAGCACGATGAAGACCGAGGAAGACGACGATGCCGATCCGTACGCGTGTCTGACGGGCCGAGAAGCAAAGTGGCGCGGCGTGTCCCTTAGCGACTCACTGCCTCGCAGCTCTGTCGCACCCACCCCATCATGTCCCGAGGTGGTCGCTCATATATCCACGTCTGCATACACTCACTCCCCTTATCGACACGCATTACCCTCTCTCTTGCCACGTCGTCGTTCGCCCTCATCCACCTGCATGTGTCCTCGCCAATGTTGTCCTCGTTGGTAACGCACACGCACCCTCCGTCACTCCGCCGTCCCGCTCTCACACATTTATTTGCGACGCACCCGCCCACGCCCTCCCTCGCTCTCCCACCTCGTCCATCATCACCTCAACCCGTCGAGGATGGCGTGCTCTTGCCCCAGTCATCCGCGTCACCTCCCTCGCCCCATCCAAGACGGCGTGCGACGACTGCCGTGTGCTCTCGGCACAACGAGAGTATACGACGGTCGCCATACGTCGTTACCTCCCTCGTTTGCCTTCATCCTCGCCTTCCCTACATCACCCCTCTCGTGGACGTAGGCGTGCAGGCGCACGCACCTCGCTCTCTCACTGCCCTGCCCGCCCTCTCCCGCCTTCGTCCTCACGCATCATCGTCGCTCGTGGCGCCCTTGCTCGCCTACCCTCACCCACGACACGCATGCACAAGGAGGTACGTCTGACTTCCCTCCCACGACGGCGAACACAGGAACCGAGTGCACAAGCGCGCACGCAAACACGTGTACGTGTGGACCCTCGTGCGTCTCGCACTCGTTCTCCTCATGCGCCCGTCCTCGTCCTTTCTGATCGCACGGCAGCGACACCGTGTTTGCAGAAGAGTGCGAGCATATACGCACGCACGCGAACACTTGGTACGCGATGACAACGTTACAGTCGCTACGATCAACCAACTCCTTCCCATGCGAACTCTGACCCCCACTCCCATGCACGGCAAGATGGGTTCAACTTACCCGTCGTTCATCCCGACCGCCATTTAGCGTTACGCGGAGGTGAGCGTTCTTTCTATAGTGATAGCTCACGGTACACATTCTGCCTCTATAAGTCCATCGCTCCCATTCTTGCCGCCATCTTGGCTGCGAGCTAGTCTCTACCACGGAGTACGTCTGAATACTTGAATGCCTTCAGCTCAGGTAGCTACTTTCTCTTGTACGTCTACAACACAGACTCCGGGGAAACACGGGCATGTAATTGGTATTCTTCATCAGATCGAACTTCCGACGAGAACAATCAGTCACGATGTGTATGTAGAACACATGAATTCATGAGTCCCACGACGACCATCCTCGAGCAAGCAGGTCGGTGACGGTATAACTCATTAGCATCCACAATTCGGTGACTCTCATTTGCATTGTACGCACGCAGCCCTTGCACGCGATGTCGGGACGAACACCTGATTGTCAGGCATACTCAAGGTACTCGTTTCAAGGCATGTACCGTGACTTATTTCTTGACCGCCGATGCCGCAGGTGACATGTACAGAAATATGGGTCAAACTACCATCGAGTTAACTCCTCATGCTTGAATCCGCACCTAGCAAAAATTATCCACGACGGCACAACGCAACTATCCGAGTCGACTCGGGACGATCCGCCGACTCCACCGCTCAGGTCCCAGGTTTCATCTCGATCAAGAGAGGTCATTTGCACTGGTAACGGACTATCCTGATTTGGTCCGCATCACTTATTCCAGACCTAAATACCTTATGCATGGCGAAGGACCGCGTTCACTTTGGCTAATTTCCCGAAGGACGCTGGGTCAGAACTTGAACAACGAGATAACGGTGGGTACTTGGGAGGATATCGGTCCCCCCTCGTGGGTTCGAAACCGTTCCCATCCGTCCCCGACCTGACCCTCACATTCGGAGAGGGGCGCCCGATTGGAACGAAACATTTAAACAGCTTCTCCCACATGCACGAATGCAACTCTCGACGCCGCTCGTGAAGCCCAGGATCGTCATACTGTTCAAAAACCAGTCGTCCACACGACCAGACATCCGCACGTCCGATACTAATCGCCAATAGCAAATGAATGCGCAGACACACATCAAATGTACGAGGCAACCACACAGCGATACAAACTTGATATACTAGGCACCGATATGTACATACAGAATCCGTTGATCGAGCGGAACAATACCAACCAATGAATTCATCGTCCTCTGCAGCGCCAACGCCGCGCGAGTGTGATCCAGCCGACCACATCCATCCAACATATTCTCGTAAAACTTGGTCGTGATCTTGTTCGTTTCTGCGTCGTCCACCGCCCACATCGTCCCAATCACAGACCGGAACCCTGCAAACTGCATCGCCGACGCCAGGTGGATTACCTCGTCTGGACTCTCCTCGTCTCCGACCGTGGTGTGACAAGCAGACAGGTAGGCAAACTCCGGGTTATCTAACTTGCATCCCATGATCCGTTCCACGGTAAACCGGCCGTCGTAAAGACCAAACGCGGAGTCAAATGGTTGCTTCCTGTTTGGGATACCGTGGCAGGCGAAATGAACCCACTCGCTCGTCCTCAGCTCCTCCGAGACTCTAGATACACTCGATTCGGGACCATCAAGGCACGTGAGCGTGACGAGACCCTGAACGCGCTCAGCAATGATGGCCAGTTCGGTGCCGACGGAAAAAAGCTCGCTTTCCCCCTTCGCGTTCGACTGACCCACAGCAAGGAAACATGTCTCCTCGTGTATCGCAGTCGTAACCGATGGATAATTCCGTCTGGCACGGATGAGGGCAGTCAAGGTGGGAGTGTAAGACGAGATGTACAGATGGGAAAAACCTCTTTGGCCGTTCCGATACGGATTAGCCGCGTGCAATGGCAGAAGGCTGAACTCGGCAGTGGGACACCACCAGATACGTGAGCCGGGTGGAACTTTTGTCTGAAGAAAATCAGCAATGGGCAAGACGACCTCATCCCAAAGGTTTCTCAGGAAGCAAGCAAGATCTCTCCCTATGTCCTTTGTCTTTGCATCCAAAGTCAAGGACTGGAGGTCCGATGACAGGTCCTGAACACGGGATTTGGTGATTTTCAATGGGATGTGAACCGGATCCGTGTCGGAAAAGACAACGAGTGCATCGCACGTATACTTGCTGGCATTCACGATGATCACAGGTCCCCCACTGGCAGCGTGCTGGAGTTCGGAGAAGGAAGAGGGGAGAAGGAATCGAGCGAGACCGGGTAATGTGCGAATTTGCGTGATTGCGGACTGCAGATCTACATTAAGACTGCACAGCGTGTTGTGCTGATCTGGACGTTGTGAATGAATTGTGTCATGTATTTCTGACGAGAGTCGAGTAAACTGGTCTGCAAGAGACTGTCCTTCCTGGCCCGAGGCGATGACATCTTCAAGAGGGGAACGAAGACGAGAAATCTGGGTCCAGAATACACCGCGACCTTGTTCCAGCAGCTCGATCGCTTGCTTTTCACGGTGATCGCGCAGACAAGCGGAAAAAGCATCGATTGCTAGGGACGAAGCGAGGTCTTTGAAAGTCTGGAGATGATTGGGTAGGGATGGTAAAATGGCGAGATGCTGAACAAGTAGCCGAAGAGATGTTTCGTATGCGAGAAGGACTGTGGGATGGCGGAAATCCTCAGCTTCCTTGATCCATTGCTTCGCTGCAGAGAGATCGTCTGATGAGAGTGTTTGAGAGATATTTGACAACTCAATATAGAGACTGAATAGATCCTCTCTGTCCTTCAACTCGTTCGCCTTGGTGTAGCGAACACGGAGACAACGCGCAAGTGTATGTAATGACCATGACCGATCAGCATGGCCAGGTGGGCAAATGTCGAGGGATTGTCTCGCGAGGGTGATGGCCTCATTGAGGTCTGTCAGATCTCTAAGTTGCTTGTAACGACTGGAGAGATAGTTTGCGAGATTGCCCAATGACCCTGGTCGATCCGGGTGCCCTGACGGGCGAAGGTCGAGGGCTTGTCTGCCAAGGATGATGGCCTGATTGAGGTCCGTCACATCTCCAAGCCGCTCGTAACGAGTTGAGAGATAGCCTGCGACATTGTTCAACGACATTGATCGATGCGGGTGCCCTGACGGACAAAGGTCGAGGGCTTGTCTCCCGAGGATGATGGCCTCATTGAGGTCCGTCATATCCTCAAGCTGCTTGTAACGAGTGGAGAGATAGTTTGCGACATTGTTCAACGACAATGATCGATGCAGGTGCCCTGAGGGGCAAAGGTCGAGGGCTTGTATCCCGAGGATGATGGCCTCATTGAGGTCCGTCATATCTCCAAGCCGCTTGTAACGATCGGAGAGATAGCCTGCAACATTGTTCAACGACATTGATCGATCTGGGTGCCCTGACGGGCAAAGGTCGAGGGCTTGTCTCCCGAGGATGATGGCCTCATTGAGGTCCGTCATATCTCCAAGCCGGTCGTAACGAGTGGAGAGATAGAGTGCGACATTGTTCAACGACCCTGATCGATGCGGGTGCCCTGAGGGGCAAAGGTCGAGGGCTTGTATCCCGAGGATGATGGCCTCATTGAGGTCCGTCATATCTCCAAGCCGGTCGTAACGATCGGAGAGATAGAGTGCGACACAGCCCAACGACGTTGAACGATTTGGGTGCCTTTCTGGGCAAAGCTCCAGTGCCTCTCTGAAATAGACACCTGCTTCCTCAATGTCCTCCACCGCTCCTAGATTGTTGTAACGACCCCAGAAATGAAGGGCAAGCTGATATAGTGAGCTCCATCGTTCTTCGTGACCAGATGGGCAACGGTCCAGTGCTTGGCGATCAAGGACGATTGCCTCGCTAATGTGGTCCGTCCCGTCCCCTTGCTCAAACTTGGCGAACGTTGACTTCGCTTGTGCAAGTATCTGCTTGACTGAAACAGTCACCTCTCCAATCGTGTTAATATTTCAATGAGGCTGTTCTCGTAGACAAAACAGTGAAATAAGTACCTTCTGCCAATTCCATCTCGTTTCAGTGAAGGTTGGGACGGTGAAGGGGAAGGTACTGGTCAGTGGAAAGAAGAAAGCGAGAATGTTGGCGACTTCGCCGCAATGACTTGAGGCAGCCTCGTTTTTTCCGCATTGTTCGTTGGCACAGCAGCGTCATTGAATGAGTGTTTCTGACAGGAGGCTGTTCGTGGTTCGAACAGCCCAAGATATATGCTGGCAAGAAAGAACTCCTCGCTGCACTTTTACGTTATATCAGTTCAAAGGGCCTTGGCTGAAACGACGACAAAAGAACGGTATCGACAGATCGGAATCGAATAACCACCGCCTCCACCCAGCGTCTATACGTACCCAGCAATCGCTGCCGCGTGATCCCCATCTTCAAAAACGCCCCAACGACTTCCACTTCGTCATACCGCCCCGGATTCTCCGACGTCTTCTTCGAATGAATATACTTGAGCGTGTTCCGGAAATGTCGCTGGATCATCTCCGGAGACGCGACACCTTCGATTCGTTGTGACGGGTGCAGGTACGAAGCTGAAGACGACGGAGAGGTGATGGTGTCGATGGAGGACGTGATGAGTTCCACGAGCGAGACGATGAACTTTGGAGCGACCTGTGACGGTGTCAGAACCTCGTCAGCATCAAGAGACCACAGATAGAAGATGGACGAACAGAAAGTGCCCCGCGATCAAAGTAATACAAATATTGATCGAGCGTGTCACAGTATATCTGATCGAGCGGCGTGTTGAAAACAGCTGTTGTGTCAGGAGCGGGACGTGGCGCGGGATGGCGAGCAACGTGAGCACAGATTGGTATGAGTTGATTGGGGCGACGAGCAGCGCTGCGAGGTTTGCTGCCGTTTGTGGGGCTATATCAAATCGGAGTCAGGAGTAGACACACGTATGTATATAGAAATAAAACGTACCTTTCAGAATACTCTTTGATTTTGCTGTGCGCAAAAGCCAAAATCTGATCAAAGTATTCAAGTCTGTCAGGGTAGCAGCTAAGGGAGAAATTCGTGAGCGAGACTAAGAGCGCCATGATGTCTTGTATTGACAAGTCTGGTGGAGCCTACGACCGCATCATCAGAATGTCACTAATTCGTGTATATCTCACCGTACGTACCTTGATGAGTTCGACGACTTGTTTCCAAAAGACCTCAAAGAGTTGGACGTCTTCTGGTATGCCACGGAACTTTCTCGCAGGCACATTATTATCCTCTTCCTTTTCCTTGCCTTTTCCCTCTTCTGGCGAGACACCGTTCACACTAACGTTCTTCTCTGACTCTTCCACTGCGCTATCCCAAGCATCTACGCCCTCGACCTTTTCGGCGTCCGACTGATTGTAAGCAAGATTAGCCCTGTCTCTTGCCAGCCTGACCTTTTCTACTAGTCGCTTGGCGGCACCTTCTTCCTGTTTCTTGGTCTCCTCTGGGTCTTCGGTCTCGGCCTCGCGGGCGGCGTAGGCCGCCAGTCTGTCGATGAGCGCGATGACAATCAATTTGATGTTGACTTTCGCGTGTAGCTGAGCGGGGGCGGATGGAAAAGGTTGGAGCGAATGGAGGTGGAACTCGTCTGTGAATACCTACAGGAGTCCTTAATCAATTTCTGGACAGTATGTACGTAAACACTCACCTGAATCACGACTTCCATCAGATACTCCTGTGCGATGACGTCCTTGCAGTTGACGACTTGCTCCAGTATAGTTGGAAGTATGCTCTTCTGGTGCATTTCCAGATCGACGCCGTCGAGCTGGGAGAGACGGACGAGGTTGGTGCCGACGAGGATGCGGAGTTCGCGACGTTCCATTTCGCGTTTCTCGCGGTCGCGTGAGTCTTGGTGCTGGAGACGAACCCAGAGCTTGTTCATCTCTATGGAATTCGTCAGCACGGACGCTTAGAGGGACGCTTGAGGGACTAGACTGGGTCAGCAAACGGATGACGCAATGCGGAGAGGGCTCACCCGGAATCAGTCCTGACGGGCAGGTAATCCGTGGTCTGACCGCTGAGATAGTGTCGTAGAAAGAGCCCACGTATGGGGTTCAATAAGCCTCTGCTCATTTCCATCATGACCTTCATGATTTCCTTGATGAGTGCGTCAGGGGTATGGAGCCGACGGTGATCATGAGGTAGAGGGCCAGAAGCGAGGGATTATGTTTCCAGAGTACTGGACTAGTTCGTAGAGATCTGCGAGATGGTGTCTGGACTGTGTGTGTGCGTCATGGAGGCAGTTTGAGAGATGTCGGAGGGCGTCGTAGATGGCCATGTATTGTGACACATGTGGTCAGAGGAATTCGAGTGAGCTGGATGGATGTACTTACAGAGCTCATCATATTGCTCTGGTGAGAGTGACGACGTGCGCAGTTCCGCGAGCATGAGACTGGCGCTCTTGAACGTGTCCATGATCTTGTCGTTGTCCAACAAGAAGGTCGTCAGCGATGATGGCTCCGACGAGGGCGAGTTCGGTGCCGCCGCTGCCGAGGACGCACGAGATGACTCTTCATCTGGCCGACCTGAATGGTTACTGTTTCAAGTCTAAGGGATTCGCTGAGGAGTGTTACTTCTTCTTTGACGGTGATGGTGATGGTGGTGGTGGTGGTGGTGGTTGTCTCCGGCGCCGTTGTCGTTGTCGTGGTCATTGTGTGCGACGTCGTTCGGGGGATAAGTAATAGGGAGACTGGCAACGACGTCGACTCGGACCCCGCGCCTTATGTAAGCAGAGCGCGCGCAACCTGGACAATAAACAAATTCACTGTCTTTGGACATCGTTCCATGTGCTACGAGGAGAGGGAGGAGAGGGAGGAGAAAGAGGCAGAGGGGAGAGGATGGGCAAGGGCGCGAAGCGCTCTTCGGCCCGGGATGGAATCCCAACCTGCTGGATATGGCGTGAGCTGCGAGGGTGGGTGGGAACACCTTGCAGACACATGTACCTGGCAGTTGGGATCACACACTCCGGACCCAGGGAGTGAGCTGCAAGAAAGCTGGAATGGAAATGAAGGCAGGGT
>JBBPPX010000553.1:0-12663 GCA_038092235.1 Leccinum boreale | reverse complement strand
TATATCAAAATATGTACAAATATGTTCCTTTGTGTATATATAGCAGGCCCTTCTGGCCTTTGTCTAATAAGACTTCTTCGACTCTTACCACCACTGTCGAGTCTCTTCAGCTGTAGCTCTCTCAACTTCTCAACACTCTAGTGAGTATCTCCACTAGAACATTGCCCCTCGTTGCCCTTGCTGCGCCCCATTGTTAGCTGCTCTCCTCTTAAGGATACAAGCATAGCCTTTCAATATGCCCCAGTTGTAGCAAAGTTCTGTCTTCTGACAATGCAGTCTTGTGACACATGAACCAACCTACTTCCTGGTGTTTTGGCTGGGTTGACAACCTCGTCCAGATAGGCAAAGTTCTGGAACAAGAATCCGAAGAAAAAAACATTTGGAACTTGAAGTCGCCTCAACTTGCGCACTGGCAGTCGATTGGAGAATGTAGTGCACCGGACGACCATATGGACATAGATTGACCAGAGCTTGAACCAGACAGAGGCACAGCCGCTATAGATAGTATTCTATCCCTTGAGCTGGTGAGTTGTCCGATTACTCATCTTGCAGTACCTGTGACGAAAGTTCACATTTTCAGGCTAAGACCCTTCTCCTCTCTTTTCGGACAGCACAACAGTTGTGCGGACTCGTTGAAATACTTCCCAAAGGACCCGAATGGCGATGTCATACCCTTTCAACCAAGGTACCAACGGAATCACCAATTAGGTTATTTTACCACGACCCGGTTGAATGCTTGGAAGCTCTATTTAATCACCCTGTGTTCCACGACAAGCTCACCCTTGTCCCTCGTTGCGTCTACCAAACCGCGGAACATCTTGTTCGCGTATACAGTAACTGGATGAGTGGGAATGCTGCGTGGGAGATGCAAGTAAGTCGTTTTTATGAGCTCTGAGCCTTGGTATTAAATGTGATCTATAGAATGAACTTTCTGATGGAGCAACACTTCTCGGTGTCATCCTCTCGTCCAACAAAACCAATATATCCGCACTTGTTGGCAATCAGTGTGCCCATCCTCTGTTGATTGGGCTTGCAAATATCCGCACATTGACTCGTCTCAAGCTATCGTCTGACGCATTTCTCCTGACTGTGTTGCTTCCAATTCCTAAATTTATTCACAAATCCAGACGGATCTGGGGTCTTCTTGCCGACCGGATCATTCATGAATCTCTCGACATTGTGCTGCAACCGTTGAAGGATGCGGCTCGCTTTGGTATAATGATGAATGACCCACTGGGGAATCTTAGGTCTTTCTTTACAGCTCTCACCTCGTGACATAGCCTGATGATTGATCTTAGGTTTTGCTTTTTACCTCTTGCCTCATACATTGTTGATGGACCAGAGGCTTGCATGCTCGCGGGAGTGGGAGGGAAGACCTCTCCTATCGCAGTTTCCATGTACAAGCAATTTGGAGATTCCTATCAACACCCCCTCCGCACGAAATCTCACACATTAGACCAACTTCAACAAATCAAGGTTCACCCGGATGATATTCAGCAATACTTGGCTGCGGCACAAGAACTCCATTTAAATGGTGTAGCACTCCCTTTTTTCCGCGACTGGCCTATGGCAGAACCCTCAAGGTTTCTGACTCCAGAGCCACTCCACGAGTGGCACAAGAAACTCTGGGACCACGCAGTATGGTGGGCGATCAATATCCTGGGTGCCGAAGAACTTGACTTCCGGTTCTCCGTTATTCAACCAACTGTAGGGTTTCGTCATTTCAGAGAAGGCATCTCATATCTCAAACAGGTAACTGGACGAACACAGCAGGATGTTCAGAGGTATCTTATTGCAGTCATTGCCGGTGGTGCGCCCCAAGGTGTAGTAATTGCCATCCACTCTTTACTTGATTTTTGTTACCTCACCCAAGCCCCCGAGCTTGATGACAAAGATTGTGACACGTTGCTGTCATCACTACGTACCTTCCACGAACACAAGTCCCACGTAATCGAGGCCGGGGGTCGACGAGGAAAGAAGGACGTAATCAGAAATTGGTATATTCCCAAGCTCGAGCTACTCCAGAATGTGGTTCCTTCTATTCGGGACTCTGGCGCTCCAATGCAGTGGACTGCTGACGTGACTGAGCATGGTCATATTCTGATGATCAAAAATCCGGCCCGCTCCAGCAATAACATTGACATTGATCCACAAATCTGTAGGTACCTGGACCGCCTTGAAAAATGTTCAAGGTTTGAGCTTGCAACATCCCTCCGAGAGCTCCAAGTTGTTGTGTGTGCTGATGGAGAAGATGGTGTGGATGGTGATCAACTGATGCAACGGACTCACTCGAAGTTGACTTTGACGGTGATGCTCGTCTGTTCCAGTCTGTTGCAAGACTCGGTCAACCAAAGCGATCCCCCACCAATTACTTTGACAAGGCACACGAGCTATCATCCTCGCCTTTGCCTTCCACTTCCTTTCTGCCTCACTCGTTCCTCAGTGGTTTCACCACAATCAACCTCGCCAGAGATCCCAAAGTTAATCGGGCTTCCATCAACACAATCGCCAGGGATTTCCAAATTCCTGATCTCCGTGCTGCCCTCGGTGACTATATTCAATGAGAATCTTTGAAGGTACCTCACTCAGTCAGCGGGCCGCACCTATTGACTCAAGATTGTCACCTTCCTTTCTCACATCTTGCTGTCTGGTATTCGGTTCGACTTCAACAGACACCTTTCCACTCCAACAGTGACTTGGGTCCGGCTCAAAATGTCATGGCTTCCCCACCGTCTTCTTCTTGGAGGTATGGTCGTTTTGATGCGGTAATTTTTAACGTGGATCCTGGAAAAACAGGGCTACAATCTGGACTTTCAGGTGGGTCAACAAATCCAGCTATCAATTTATCTCTTACTTCACTCTCGAATACTAGGCCATTCCATCGGGGAGCTCCGACTCATCTTCTGCTCCATACCACCTCACGGTCAGAAGCCGTGGTGGTCCAGGAAATTTCTTGTATATGTGCGACGATTTAACACTGTTTCACAAGCGAGTAATGAATGCGATGCAGCTACATCTATGCGGATTCTCCAACGTGCAAAAAGGGCAAATTCCGAGTACCTGGGCAACATGATCCCTCTCGAGCAACTTCGTTCCTTTGCAAGTCTGATCCCACGGTTTGGTAAGAACACAAACAAGTGCCTATTCTCTACCAACAGTTGTGCATTGGCCAAGGAATTCTGGCTAAATAAGTATTGGGACAAAGAGATATTCTTTACACACAACGCCGGTGCTACATAAATACATTTCTCCTTGTCTAATTGGCTTCGGGTTAGTACTGTTTAATGAATTGTGTACTACCTACTTTGTAAATCTTCTGCTAGAATGACACCTGATAGATTTCTCACGACTAGACCAAGACTAGTACTGACTTCCTTTTATGCTCCGAGAGTGTGAATTTTATCAGACTCTCTTCATAAGGTCTGAGTATGGGATGATTGGGTTTGTAGAGAATGAGAGTGCGTGCGCCCACATCACGAAAAGCTGCTGGGTCCTCATTCTTGATAGCCCATTGAAGATCGTAGACAGTATGTGCTTTGGGATCTTGATCAGGACGAAATTTCGAGGATTGAGAGAACGGATCCAACAGATGAGGGTGAGCAGATCCGAGTGCATGGTGGTACAGTCGGTTTGTCTGAAACAATGGGAACTACGCACACTACGTCACAGAGCCAGCGGTCACATGAACAATCCACGTTCCCACGAGCGCATTTTGGACCTCATGGCAATGCATGTGCTGTATAAACGACCCCCCAAATCACGAGACGGGGAATTACTCTTTTCTGAGCTTCCACACCAGACCCTATATGACACTCTGATGACTGGCAAGTCTCAAAAGATCTCTTGATGGCCAGACACAGTTCAATGGCGAGAGTTCCCGATGACATTTAACCTTGAGGCGTTGCCTCCTCCGAGCCCGCGGCCACAGAAATGGTTGGAGCCTTGATCACACGGGTGTTGGACGGCGAGGAGGAAGTCTAGGTAGACTATGTTCCAGTGACTTATGGTCCGTCTTATTTGTAGCGATTGATCCTTGACCCTCCTGACCTCCCTGCTAACAAGTCGCACAGCAAGTGTTCCATTTCTGGATGTCGAGTTTCGGTGAGTGTGCGAGACACCACGTCTTCCGCTCGCCATCATAACCAGGTATACTCACCAGGATCATGCCATAAACCTATCGGCTGCAGGACCACCTCGACACCCAACATCTCCTTACTTTGCACCAGCGACTCCACCTCCTGTCCTGCGCTCTACTCCCGCGCCTCCTCTTCTTGAGGGTTCATTCATTCAAAATAATAAATCCACCCAGAGATTACAAGGCGAAAAGCGAAGTGGACAGAGCCTTGATCATGCGGCTGTATGATAGCAAAGAGAAAGGCTGGATGGGCTACCAGTGTTCTATGGTCCATCTGATTTATGAAAAGTGGATGGAGCCTTGATCACGCGGCTGTTTGACAGTGAGGAGGAAGTCTGGATAGGCTGCCAGTGTCTTACAGTCCGTCTGATTTGTAGTGATCGGTCCTTGACCATCCTGACCTGCCAACCAGTCGCATGGAAAGCCTTCTGCTTCTGATTATCATTATCGAGTTCCGTCAAGGGTGCGAGAAACTACGTTTTCAGCTTGCCGTCGTCGCTAGATATGCATACCAGGACCACACCATCAACCTATTGGCCGCAGGACCACGACACCCAACATCTCCTCACTCTGTATCACCAACTCTGCCTCCTCTCCCGCGCTTTACTCCCACGCCTCCTCTCACTTCGATGCAGATTCTCTATGGGCTTCCTTCGTTCAAAATGATAAATCCACCCAGAGACGACGACAAGGCGAAAAGCGAAGTGGACGGAGCCTTGATCATGCGGCTGTTTGATGGTGACGAGGAGGGCTGGATAGGCTACTGGTGTTTTATGGTCCGTCTGATTTATAGCGATCGATATTGACCTCCCTGATCTGCCAACAAGTCACACAATAAGCTATCCTCTTTTGAATATACCCTCGTTCAAGTCATGATTGTGGTTAACCCATACGACACGGGGTTTGACAAGAACTCGCATGTTATGAAATTTTCTGCATTGGCAAGAGAGAAATGGTAATGAATAAATCCCCTGGTGCCCTGTGCCCCGCGTCTTCATCAGTCCTACCAAACTTGGTACAACTATAAAGCCTAGTCATTCAGGATTACCACGTGCCATTACACGCAAGGTGACAATATCGAGCATTGTGCCTGGAAAGAAGAAGCTCAGCGAGGCACATCTAGAGGTACTCGAAGATGAGCATAACTGGCAAACATTGTGGCAGCCGCATGATGATCATCTTAGAGGAAGAGGTCAATGATAATCAGGTGGAGAATAATGACGATGAGCCAATCAACCCGTTGGTGGTGGATGCCTTATTTGATGAGATCAAAGACCTACATCTAAAAGTAAGGAGATCAAGATAATTTCTTGGAGCTAATTTGTGATGAGCGTTATTAGCTTTACAAAGCAGAGATGGGGTATGCAATAGTGGAGGCAGAAACCTGCGAAGAAGTCACGAAAGAGATGGAAGAAAGTAATGCGTGCTATTGAGAAAATCTACACACTACGGCTTATGAGTGAGGTGCTTCACCATGGCATTCACTGCGTATATTATGCTTACTAAACAAGGTAGGTTGAGCGCAATGAGCGGAAATTGGATGCAAAGATTGACAAGTTGCACCAGGCTGGCTTTCTGGGAGCCATAATGAAACCGGTGGAGGAATCAGAGTCACATTCGGAGAGCGAGATTGAAGATATCGTTGTGGACGTATGTTGCCTTGTTGAAAATTTGTTGTGGACACAAGAACTGACCTAGCACAGTCTCTCTATCGAGGAGCATGGGACGGATGGTGAGCCCGAGATACCCTCCTCTCCATTGCATGGGAAGGGGAGTCCTGCCTCGGGTTCGAAGACTATTGAAAAGTACAGTACGAATCGGGTGACAAACGCGTCTCTTGTGGATGAGGTAAACGATGCCATCTCGCAAAATATGGATGAAGATGAGGAGACGGCATTTTCCGCCGAGGATGATGCTTCAGATGACTATGTTCCTGCGACGACTGCCAAGAATGCCAAGAAGCTCAAGAAACCACCTCAAGACAAAGCTTCAAAAACAAGTATGGGCAAGAGGCCGACGAGGGAGTCGGTATCCAAGCTTGAGCAGGAGATAAAGGGTCTATCTGTAAGGAATAATACTTTGACAGAAACAGACGATTCAGTGGTCATTCTTTAGTCATTCTCTGGTCATTCTTCCAACCCGAAAGCTCCGCCAGGCAGTTGTAGAAGCTGGTGGCCAGGGTATTGTGTACATTGCTGGTAGAAGGAGAGGTGGATCCAGTGAAGAAGAAAAAGAGGTATGTAGATTGAGGATGTGGCTTACAGATATCTCATTCAAAGGATACAGGCAATTAGTAAAAAAGAATGTAGTCACGGAGGCGGTGGAAGAGGTTGTTTGAGTGATGGAGCATAGATCGCTGAGGAAATCTGTTAGTTCATCTGGGGGAGGGAGGATTTAATGGTCACCGAATTCTGATGACGGTCAAACGCAAACTCATCTTCATGGCGGAACTCGTTTGCAGTCGCAAACAAGACTCAAGAACACCCCGGTCGACGACGGAGAGCACATTCTATCGCTCCTGGAGATCGCCAAAGCCCAGCAGCCAAAGCCCGTCCGACGTTCCCTGGTCCATTGATTGATCTGTTTGTACGCCTGCCATTCCTCATTTTATCACAGGTTCCAAGAAAGAGAAAGAACATTCTCAAGGCGGCAGTCAATGCTGCAGATGCTGACAGTGATGATGCGACCCAGTCAATCGCGACTACCGCAACAACAACCTCGCTCGCAAATTCCTGGATAGGCGCGTCAGCTTGGCCAATCATGTTCACGTGCGCCTCTTTGAAGTACCGGACCACAGCACCACAGCATCACAGCACCACTTCACCCCCCCAGTCATCCCCTGCCGCTGAGCCAGACCTTGATTCTCCCTGGACCACAAATGACGAGAACACGTACCCAGGCGCTCAGAGGTCTCGACGATGCAGCTCCGCTCGCCGTTCAATGGCCGTCAGTGATGGCGGTGGAGAGGAGTCGATGGACATGGACTCCGACAATACAGGACAGGCTTTTCCCTGTCTGCATTTTTCTGAGCGGGCTCCGTAGATGACGAGTTCATCAACTCGGACGGTCAGTCTGAAAGTGATGACATGGACGTGACCGAAGTTGTTCCACGAAATTTTGTCAGAAAATGCTCTTTGTCATTGGGAGTTCTCCACCAGCCACTTGCGAATCTTTCCATACCACAGTCACCTGCAGACACTCACGACGGCCAGCAGGATGTATCCAATGAGATGTCCTATGTCGAAGAGGGATCACAGTCACAATCTTTTACCTCGGAAGGCGACGTGTCGCAGCCAATGGAGTTCACAGTCCCCCTCATTCGTCCACCCGAGCCACCAAGCAAAGAATGATTGGCCCTGCGTTCTGCTACCCACTCGGGGGATGAGCCTTTTGTTCCGTTGTCAGATGATGATGGAGCAAACAATGGCGAGGATGTACAAGAAATGGAGCTTTTCACCTTTGCCACCACGAACATCCTTGTCCATGAAACTATCTTCAGTACTCGTAAAGCTGTCGTCTCCTTCCCCACCGTTACCAGGTTTGCCTAGGCCAAGGGAAGCTCGAACAGCTTGTAATCTTGAGATGGCGTCAGTCATTGGATTGTCAACATCACTCAACTTCTGAGGCGTGTGAGTCTCAGATTGAGTGTAGATTCCACTATGACTTCAATGTTCGGCAGTCAAGAACAGACGAGCAAGAGAGGAGGCGATTAACCAAGCAGTACCAGATCCATCTGGCTCACAAGGAATCTATCTGTCACTCCCTGAATTCCCCCACCTAGTGGTACCACTGCCATCCCTCAAGCCTCACACATGGAAATACCTGCTAACGACGACCCCGCTGCTTCTGCAGCAGCAACGACCAAGTCATCATCATCATCAGACGCACAACCTATCCTGTCAGAGAGCCTTCCACAGCCTCAACCCCCGTTGAACTTCACCTTTACGCCGAAACCTCACACCTCCGTACCACCTGTCCACTCTCATTCCTCCTCTCCTATCAAACCGCCTCCGTCTCCCAAAAAGTTTACTGCAGCATTTGCACCTCCTATTCCCCGCCCTTCTCCTTGCAAACAATCAAGTGAAGTGGTCGGTCACACGGCTGTTCGACGGCAGAGATGAAGTCTGGATAGGCTACCGATGTTTTACGGTCCGTCTGATTTATAGTGATCGATCTCGACCCTGCTGACCTGCTTGATGAAAAGTGAATGGAGCTTTGATCACACGGCTGTTCAACAGCAAGTAGGAAGTCTGGATAGCTACCTGGTGTTTTACGGTCCGTCTGACTTATAGCGGTCGACCCTTGACCCTCCTGACCTGCCAACCAGTCGCACGGAAAGCCTTCTGCTTCTGATTATCGAGTTCCATCGAGTTTGCGAGGAACGACGTCTTCAGCTCACCATCGTCACCAGGTATGCTCACCAGGACCACACCATCGACCTATCGACCGCAGGACCACCCCGACACCCAACATCTCCTCACTCTGTACCAGCGACTCCACCTTCTCTACCGCGTTCTACTACCGCACCTCCTCTCAATGTGATGCTGATTCTCTGTGGGCTTCTCGAGGATTGGAATTGGTTTGTTTAAAATAATAAATCCACCCAGAGACTATGACAAGGCGAAAAGCGAAGTGGACGGAGTCTTGATCACACAGCTATTTGACAGCGAAAAGGAAGACTGGATAGGCTACCGGTGTTTTACTGTCTGTCTGATTTATAGTGAGCGATCCTTTATCTTCCTGACCCCCACAGCAAGCCTTCCATTTTTGTTTCTGAATGTCGAGTTCCGTTGAGTGTGCAAGACACTCCGTCTTCGTCTTCAGCTCGCCATTGTCGTCGCCAGGTGTGCTCAGCAGGACCACGCCATATCAACCTATAGCGGCTCGGCTTCCTCTCCCGCACTCTCCTCCTCCACCACGTCAAGTGTGTGGGACACACTGTCCGTCTTCACCTCGCCATCGTCACCAGGTATCGGTATCAGTATCGTGTCCACATCACATCCCCTTCCCATCCCCGTCCCCACCCATTTCCATCCTCGTGCGTGCCACCTACAGCTTCGATGTCCCCATCGCCATCGCCATCTCCGTCCTCATCTTACCACAATGTGATGACGACGACACGTGTTTCGCCACATGACCGCAATGACAACGACAGCAACACCCACCCATCCTTGTCCTCGTCTTCATGCCACCACGATCGGGATGACAAACGAGAGCAATATGATCGATATCCCTGTCCTCATGTAACAGAAGAAGCTGATCGTGAACAAAAAAAGAAAGGAAGACCTGGATCCAGATGGATCCGACATTTACGTGGCAATGTTTAACAAAAATGTCTTCATTGAAGAGTGGCACATCGTCGATCTCCTTCGCCGTTATGCCAACAACCATCCGTCCATTGATCTGTCGCCTCAGATACCTTTCGATTCTCCTCCACCCTGACAGCTTGTACCACATGAAGAAACAGCGGCATGAGCGATACTAGATACTCTTAGTAATTTAGGCATGCCTGTGTTAGGCGTGACTCATTAGGTAACAGATCTGAGTACGTACATAGTTGTTTTTTACCTAAACATATTACCTACAATGTGACTAAGTATATAAAGCTTGCGGTTCCGCTTCTACCACTACCTTGTCAGTCCATTCTGACCTACCATATTATGGCGGGGGGTACTCATAAATGACCAGGCTCTGATGGTTTTACCTCTGCCACTTCCAAGAAAGTGAGGGCAGAGAGCCCCATCCATTGAAGCCGACGTTCCGGCAAAGGCGTTGGAGGTGCTGTAGACCAGCTGAAGAGAGTGGGTGACCCCATCGGGATTGGCCGCAAAAAGCAATTGGATCAATTCGCCGATTCGGGAGAAACTCGCAATCTGATGGCACCCGAGACCCCACAGCAGAGGAAGAGGACAAAAAGGGTAAGTGACTTATGCCTCACGCCCTCAGCCTTCCCAATGTCTATTGACGACCGCAGTCCGATCAGCCTCAGTTTGAAACCTCACGCATAGTTGCTTCCAAGACTAATTCCGGGCCAGGAGACAGGTTCGGGTTTAGACCTGTGAGTCCTACCTACTGCTGATCTAATTACATTACCAACTAATGACTCATGGTGTGCAGCCTGCTAGTGATGATGATCCCCATTCGCCCAGGCCCAAATTTGCGCAGGGTGTGAGGATCTTAGCTGAAGGACGCAGGCAATGGGAGTTGTGTGCCAAGGCCAAAGATTTTGGTCACAACTGTTGTGACATGTCTGATGAAGATGTAGGGAAGTTAGGTTGCACCGATCATGATGAGTGCATCCCTGGCGACAAAGGCAGCGATAAAGAAGAGGAACATTTACCTGGACTTACTGACATTGACGAACATTTGAAGGAAGCAGGTGGCAGCGAGCATGAATTGCACAATGGCAATGCTGAGGACGCGGATATGGGTGATGGTGATTTTCGTTGTCAAGATACGGTGGTGAGAATAGCACACAACTTTTACCTTCTGATGTTAACTTGCACGTAGCCCGTTCCAGAGTTGCATGAACGTCGGGATGACGACGACAGATTCTCTGGGAGCAAACCACCTGCGGACGAACTGCATGGCAGAGTAAGTACCACTGGAAACCAGGTAAATGTTTTCCTTTATTGGCAGTGTTACTGATCAGTTTTACAGGACATGAATGTACTCGAGGACCACCATTCCAAGAACCACTGTCCTCGAGCCCCGTCGCCTTCTAGACTGCGCAATTTACAGCGACGAGCTCAGCAAGACCTAGCTCAAGGTGATGCTACCAAATGTGATAACGACTCTATGCGGTTGTCTCGACAATGGTGGCACTTGAAGGCTTCGAAACAGGATCGCTGCACGGATCCCACTCAGCTTACCTTTTACCCAGTGAAATGGAAGGATTTTCTTGAAGAATGTAAAGTGGAGACTCGTACTTACACAGCCATTCATGATCCGTGGCCGTTCAGCAAAGCTGCAATGAATGGTTTCATCTCAGATGCAATTAGTATGATAGTGCAGAAGTGGCGGCGCGAGGGGTGGACTGCCGAGAAAAAATACTACCCGAGGTATCGGAGCTCGATGTGTAAACTGGTATGTATCCCAATGCTTATTGTACACCGCTTTGATGACCTCTCTAGCTTTTCGAGGACCTTGCCTCATGGCATGGCGAGTTCAAGAAAGTGGCTGCCAGCACGGTTCGTGGTCACTTTGATCTATTCCCCCCCTTGGGTAGCTGTTTGTCGAAGGCTGAGACTCGTCAGTATGTGAAGCAGGCTGCTGATGACCTGATCAAGAAATCTGTGTTTGCGCATGGTGGGCAAGACAGAGCCGTATGTACTTCACTGAAGTTCCATTTGTTTATGCTTTATCTTCCCTCAGGGCCATACCAACAATTTTGGGCACCCTGCTATCTGTCAACTTATCCATATCTTTTTTCTCAGTCGCGAGAAATGTATCGGGAACCTTTGCCCAGCCGAGTTTGGAACTCGCATCCCCAACAACTAGTTATATATCATTCTAACACCTTGCATGTCAACAGATACGCTGTATCCTTGATGGATATAAGATGAATGGTAAACCTAAATTCCCAAACTTCAGTGGTGATTTGTATCGTTCTAAGTGGCAGAAATACAATGAACTGATTCTACAGTTGGAGGCAAATGACATACATGGTGAGAAACTTGAATAAATGTGTTGCGAGATTGCAAGCACGGGCATGTAAGTTTATTCTCACTCAGCTATTGTTCTCTCGTGCTGATCATGGCATGGGACCAGTGCTGGTGGTGGTGGGATGGGAGTTGACTCAGATGGCAATACAAGCAATGAGGAGGACGATGGGGTTGTCCTTCATTAGATAGTTGGATGTGGAAATTCAATATACATCTGTTTTGACAACATGATTGTGCAGGAGATGTGACATTATTGCTGCTGTAATCAAAGCTTGTCCAGTGGTTTTGACAGCATATGAGACACTATGAGACACTATGACAGAGTCCCATTTCATATAGCCACATGAGTTTAACTACACTATAAAAGAGTTTAGGCTTTAATAGCCTGTGAGGTACTGTGAAAACACTATGAGACACTATGTCAGGGTTTTATTCCAACAGAACTATATGGATTCAGCTATACTATGAAAGAGTGTGTGATTCACCAGTTTGTGAGACACTATGACAGACTATGGTGTTGACAATACTGTGAGATACTATGACAGCAATGTGACAGCACTATCAAGTTGGACCTCACTATGTACACTATGAAGCTGTCCAGTGCTGTCCAGTGCTGGACATCTTCTCCTTGATTTGCTGATGTCCGGTCTCTGGATTTTTGAAAAAGAGACCTCGTTCGACACAAGATTCTCCTATCTCTACATGTGCCCCTGTACTAGTATCCTCTTTGTCCAAAGCAATGAAGATCCCCATCTCTCTAGTAACCCCTTCGCACTCTCTAAAAGTTGTCGACACCTCAGCCCTCATTGACAGCGGTGCTGAAATCTCCTGCATCAACTGGGCCTTCGTCCAAAGAAACAACCT
>JBBPPX010000552.1:0-12686 GCA_038092235.1 Leccinum boreale | reverse complement strand
TTCAACATCAAGTGTGGGAATTTGGGCTTATATAATAGTCTCCACTTCAAAACTCTTAAGTCTTTCAAAATTTCAAAGTTTTTTGCAATACTTTTTTGCAACACTTTTCACTTTTGTGTCAACTTTTTTTGTCACTTTTTGTTTTTTTTTCAAAAACTCTAAGTCTTTCAAACCTTTTCAGCTTTGGCAACACTTTTTTTGCTATACTTTTGACACTTTTGTACAACATTGTTGGTGGACTGTTTTGTCAACTTTTTTTTTGTCAACTTTTTGAAAATCAAGTATGGGAATCTCCTTCACTTTGTTGAACTTTGACTACATTTTGTGACTACACTTTTTTACTACACTTTTTACTACACTTTGTACTACACTGTTCACTACACTTTTTACTACACTTTTTTGAACACTTTTTCAGTACACTTTTGTTTTCACAACACTGTTTGTCCTACACTTTTTACTACACTTTTATGTACACTTTTTTCACTACACTTTTCACTACACTTCTTTGGTACACTTTGGTACACTTTTTTCACTACACTTTTCACTACACTTTTCACTACACTTTTTTGGTACACTTTGGTACATTTTTTAATCCTAACCAAACACTGACCAAGCATGTCCAGGCACACTAACCAGAACTAACAAAGCAGCTGGTTAGTGAGCGTCTAGTTAGTGACTCATAGTGAGCATCTGGTTAGCAGTGAGCATCTGGTTAGTATACTTGGTAATGCTTAGTTAGTGTCTGGTTAGTGAACATCCGGTTAGTGAGCATCTGGTTAGTGTGCTTGGTAATGCTTGGTTAGTGTCTGGTTAGTGAGTGTCTGGTTAGTAAGTGTCTGGTTAGTATGCTTGGTAATGCTTGGTTAGCATCTGATTAGTAAGTGTCTAGTGGGTGTGCTTGGTGGTGCTTGGTGAGCGTCTGGTTAGTGTGCTTGGTCAACTGCTTGGTTAGTGACTATGAACACTATGAACACTATGGCACTATGGTCACTATGAACTATGGCACTATGTGAACTATGAGTAGCTATGAATATACTATGACACTATGTCAACTATGTCAACTATGTTGAACTATGAGTCAACTATGAAGTACTATGCAACTATGAGAACTATGGCAAAATCCTTGTTTTTCTGATGTCATTCTCTACTGCGGATGACTCTCCTCTTCCATGTGATTCCATCGTGTTCCATCCTCTAGTATTTAAGACATGTCTCTCTGTTTTGTATCACCCTAAGCTAGAGCTCCTTGGAATACAATCTGAGTCTCCTGCGAAACCTTCGAGTCCTTCATCCCTTCGTCCCTCAGCTCCTCTGCTCTCTCGGGTGTGTCTCTTCATCTTAGTCCTTGAGTCTCGCCAGGCGTTACACTTGCTCGACTTCCACTTCGTCTATAGTCTTCGCCACCCTCCAAGTCTACATCCGACCCTACCCGGGCCAGTTGTAACAGGACCAGTCAAGACCGGTCTTTTCAAAGGACCAATCACTGAAGACTACATCATGAACATCTAACTAATTACCACTCAGCGAAGACCTCAACTCCTACTCTCACAGGCTCATCAGTCTTTGCCATCTCTTCATCACATTCAAACAACTCTGTGTACTTCTGAATCAAAACCTCTTCAGCCTCTTCCATATTGATGCTTGCACGGTCAACAACCGAGTCATGCCAAGCATGCTTCAAGACTTGAAGCTCTTCAAATCGAGTTGCTCCTATATGTGAACGCCGGTCAGTGGCAATCTCAGCACCTGCCGAGAACAGTCGCTTGCAGGGGACCGAGGAAGCTGGGATTGCGCAGATGTCGCGGGCCATTCTTGCAAGAGTGGGGTATAAAACAGCATTTTTTGGAATATATTTAGTGTATACAGTTACGGGCAAATGTTAACAATGAATCCACTTACCGACCACCAGGAAATAACATCCATGTTCTTCAAAACGTTCGGTGAGAGCTCGGTGAGGTAGCGGCGCAACTTGGCCGACCATCCCATGCTGCTTGAGGTATGGTTGGCTTGTTCGACAAGCAAGCGGCGGTGGCAATCGAATTCAGACTCCAGTGTTTCGTCATGCCTTGCCCCGGTGGCAGGCCGGACTGTTTGTGTATTCACAGGCGGCTGTAACACTGCTGTTGCTTCGGCCTCGGCGTCATTCCAGTACTCTTGCATGGCACCTTCGACGACCTGCAACACTTCGTCGTACCAATTTTTTGTGTGGCAGTTACCAGAAGCAATCTCGTTGGCCTGTTCTTCAGCTCCACCCCACGCCATCTTGATATAATCTAGCTTGTAGTAAGGGTGAAGGACTATCAATTAATGAGTAAGAATAAGAACGAATAAAGAAATAGATGATACTTACCGAGAGCGAGAGTATACACGGGCTTGTTGTCTAGGTGATTATAGTACTTCTTAATCTTGTCGAGGCCATCTTGTATCGCGTTGCGGTATTGCCCATATTTGGAATTCTCTTGCTTGGTCTCCCATGCCGTCTGAAGCTCTTCGAGGACGGGAATGGCTTGCCAGAGTGTTGCACAGCATTCATCAGAGAAAAGTTGCTGAATGTTGTTCGTGTCCTGGAAAATTTGGTGAGTGTGACTCAACGTGACTCAGCGTGACTCACAGAGATTACTGCCTGCATGTCCTGGACACATTCCCAATCAGATGGTCAGAGGGAAAACACACTCCAGGAGATGTGTTCTCGAGCACGGCCATCACGTCGGATGGTTGTGATTGGACCATACAACTCGTCGGCCGAGTTGACAAAAAGATTGATGGCCTACAAAAGGAGATTGAGTGTTAGTTATATCAATAAATAGTCGTTTGAGAAATGGATGCACCTGTCGAAGCATATAGGACCTAGCTAACATTCGTTCAGCAGTTTCCCACCTAATGTTACTGTGGAGCGGGATGGAGAGGGCAGGATCGATGCCACACTTCTTTTGAAGTGTCTCGAAATATTCGATCCGCTGACCTGAGCATTGAATCTAAATAAGCATAACTTAGAGGTTGTCCAACCATGTTTAATGACATACGTACCTTGATTGAGAGTGTCCGTATCGTAGCAATGACATCCAGTGCGTCTCCTTGAATGTGGTTGCCCAGAAGGCCTGGGTTGAACTCCCAAATGGAAGTGGTCATCTCGACAACTGCGATCTTTGTGATGTGAGCCATTACGGCGGTGACTGTGAGGTTCACGACGTGAGCGAGGCACAGTAAGCGGTGTTGGTTCAGGTCAAAGTTGAAGACTTGGCGCAAATGGAGGAGGGACTCGATGGTATCACAGGCGGTGTCGTTGTTGCTGGTGTTGTTGGCGGTGATGCAAAACAGCTAGATATAAAGTCGTTAGTGGGCCACCGGCATGTCAAATGAAAGAAACATACCTTTGATGATGCAGGCGCTATGACTCCAGCCCGCTCAGACAGTTCAATGAAGTACCGACCCAAATTGTCTCCAGTATGACCACCAGAGATCCCTCGGAACACGATTACTTCTGTCTTGAGGGTCCATTTTTTGGTCTTCTCGTCAGTATGAATCCAATGAGCAGTGATCCCAATAAACGCAGCTCTTGTTTGATCAACAGACCAGAGGTCCGTGGTTGTTGAGATTTTGCCAGAATGGGGAGACTAGCAATTCATCATGAAAAATTGCAGCCGATAAACAAATAGAACAGTTACATACCTGGATCTCAACCTTCAGGTCCTTGAGGTAGTCGATGAATGCATTATGGATGAAGGTGCAGACATCATGAGTCGAAGGTAAGTCCAATTTGGTAGCACTGGGTTGCATTGCCACTAAGCAATTTCTGAATGTAGCCTTATTTGCTACAGCGAGCAACTAGTAATCAACTGAACCCGAGTTAGTAGAGTCATCAATTACCCTTTTAGTTCTGAGTCATCAAAACCTACCTGGTCGTCGCACACAATAAACTCAGCCACCACCTTCAATATTTCCTCTCTTGAGAATGCTCAAGGGCCAGGAACCTTTACAAAAACACCATCCAATGTTACTTGCTTCTCTTTCTCCTTCAACTTTTTCCTCTCGGCAACCAGCTCTCGCGGCATCGTATGGTGGTTCTCTACAATATCTTGCTCAGCACATCGTTGTGTATACACCTTGTAGTGTCCTCAAATATGCTGGCAGCATGAAGAATTCCCACCGAGGTGAAATGCTTTCCTCTTGCCTTGTTTCTGAAAAAACTCTCAGTCTTCCCTGCACCAAAGTAAGTGCTTTTTTTGAAACATTAACTTGAATTAAGCTTACTTGCAGAGTAAGCACCATCTTCTCTTCAACACCTCAACCACTCCATCCTTAGCAATGGACTTGACAGTAATCCGGTCCGAGAATATGGTGAGTAGATCCCTGGTATCATGTTTCTTGACCTTCCTGGCCGGGTCCACCTCTGCTTGGTGATCGGTATTCAAGTCACCTTCCGTGTCCTGTGCTAACCTTCAGTATAACATGGCTAGGACTCGATGAACAACAAGAACGCACGGTACCCATCACGGTTGGCACCAACCTCCGATGCTCAGATGTTTGCCCAGCCATTTGATCACCATGGTCGTCATCCAACTCGCCATGGTCCACCTGCTCCACCTGCTCCTCCTCCACTACCTCCTCCACTTCGGTTTTGGGGAGCACCGCTTCAAGTTCTTCAATGGATGTCGTACTCAAACAGCGCGGACATTTTCGCTTGCGGGAGTGATGCGAAGTTGTGGTGGTGCGCACATTCCTAGTAGGTTCTTCGTCTTCACTACTGGTGGCATCCTCACCCTCCTTTGTTGTTAAGGTGGCCTTCTGTTTTCCCTTTCGATGTGCTTTCGACTTAGGTTTCAACTTGGGCAGCGGGCACTGAGGGCAAGGGCAAGGGCGGGAGTTGAGTTCGTTCGTCATTTCATCAGGTAGTACATCTCGAGCTTTTTCTGTAGCAACACGTTGTCGATGCGATTGTCGAGACTGAGGTGCAGACATAGCGGACTGAGACAAGTGGAATAAATGAGGACCCAGCACTATTTATATGAGATAAAATAATGTACACGAGGACTCCTTGTGGCCAGAACCAATGAAACCGGTCGTGACTGGTTGCAACTGAGTGTGCAACTGATGTGGACTGGTCTTACCCGGTCTGGTCTGGTCGCAGGTGGGCGAGTAAATAATCAGAGACCGGTCTCAGTCCGGTCTTTCCCAAAAATGGAAAAAGACCAGACTGGACCGGACCTTTAAACACTAGGTGCTTCTATACATAATCTCTATACAATTCTGCTGTTCCTTTGGACGTGATTGTTTTTGTGGTAGGCACAAAGGCTACTTCTTTCGAGAATCGATCTACCACTACTAACACACTTTCAAAACTGTGTGATGGAGGAAAGCCGGTTATGAAGTCGGCTGACACATTCTTCCAAGGCCCTTCAGGAACTTCTAAAGGTTGCAATTTTCCGGCTAGCAGAAAGTTATTGGGTTTCATGTGCGCGCAGCGCTCACAGGCTTTACAATATTCCTGTATGTCCTTCTTGGGCCCAGGCCAAGAGTAATATCTTGTGAGGAAATCTTGTGTCTTTTCAGCACCTTTATGGCCGAAGATCAGGTGATCGTGGAATTGAGTTATCACGTCACAGCAGAGTTCTTTTGGAACCCAAAGTTTATCGCTATAATAATATAATCCTTCATGGAGGATCGACCCGTCTGGAGATGTGCAACCAGAGTGCAAGGATTTGATTTAATCAAATCAGGTGATTTCTTCTAGAGATCTGATGCGTGATTCCGGTATGAATGTCATTTGTTTGTTATCATTCTCGATGCCGATCATGTGATCTTCTCTTCTAGAGAGAGCATCAGCTTTTCTCATTGAGGTACCGGGTTTATTTATGAGAGTGTAATCGAATCAAGATAGATACTGAGCCCATCTGGCTTGTCGTCGATTCAGATCTTGACTCTTCATGAAATATTGGAGGTTTTTATGATCCGTCCAGATCTCAAAATTGTGTCTAGCACCTTCTAAATAGTGTCTCCACTGTTCTAACACTAGAATAATCGTGAGCATCTCTTTATCAGCGATGGGATAATTGCGCTGTTCCAGAGTCATGGAGTGTGACATAAATGCAACTGGATGCCATTTGTTGTCTTTTAAGGAAGAGAGCACAGCTCCTGTTGCGAAGTCCGAAGCATTGCATTCGACACAATAAGGGGTTGTGTCATCCGGATAAGCCAATACAGGTGCGGTGGTGAATCTATTTTTAAGCATATCAAACGCTTTCTGCTGAGCTGTGTCCCACTTCCAGGGTTGATCTTTCTTAGTTAAGTCGTGGAGAGGTTGTGCTTCCAAGCTGTAATTGGTAATGAAACGGCGATAGAAGTTGGCTAGACCCAAGAAGCTTCTCACGGCTTTTATGTTTGTGGGAACCAGCCACTTGGCAATGCCATCAAGTTTTTCAGCATTCATTGAGATTCCATCACAAGAAACACCATTCCTAGCATGTCGACCTTTTGTACTCCAAAGAAGCACTTTTCGGGTTTGACGAACAAGTCATTATTTTGTAGTCTTTCTAGGACTCTTCTAACCATTTCCTGATGGTGCTTCATATCTTTATTCATAAAGATCAAGAGGTTGTCGATATAAATAATCACTACATCTTCCATGTCCGCAAAGATGTCATTCATCATGTTTTGGAACATAGCCAGGGAATTACACATCCCGAAATACATCACGGTAGGTTTGTAGGATCCAAGATGGCAGACAAAGGCTCTTTTCCATTCGTCTCCTTCTTTGATTCTCACGTTGTTATAACCCCAACGGAGGTCCATCTTGGTGAAGTGTTTGCTTCCTTTTAATTTATCGACGATTGATCCAATAAGGAGAAGAGGGTAGTTATTTTTGACAGTTCCCTCGTTTAGATATCTATAGTCCATGACCATTTGCTTTTTACCATCTTTTTTAGGGATAAAGAACACGGGCGAAGTTTGGGGGGACTTCGAAGGTCTGATGTAACCTTTGCTCAGTTGGTCTTCCATGAAGGCTTTGACTTCATTCTGTTCTACAGGGTTCAGGGGAATCAATCAACCCTTCTTTGGTTTGAAATCCAGTTTCAGATCTACAGCATGATCCCATGTTTTCTTTTCGGGCATGTGTTCGCTAGCCTTCTTTGAGAAGACATTGAGATAATCGTGATATGTCTCAGGTACCAATTTGAAGGCTTCTTCAGGTTCTATTCCGTCTGAAGGTTCTTTTCCCAATTCTTGAACTCTATAGGAATGATTGATCTCAGATTCGTCCAATCGAGATTCATAGATTGCAGTTAACACTCAGCAAGAAGTGGGACATTGATTTAATTTAACTGTCTCTTGTACCCAATCGATCAAGGGGTTGTGTTCGCGTAACCAGGTATATCCCAGGATCATTTGGTTGCGTCCTAGGTTGGTCACATCGGCTGTGATTTTCTCGCAATGTCCTGGAAAGTCTATGATCAAGTTGGTGGTGTAGGCAATGCCTCCTGCTGAGTTGATTGTGCCATCCACGTTGTAAACCGGTACCACAAATTTGAGGGGTTTGAGGGGTAAACGTTGGGACTTGGCCTAATTGGTATCTATGAAAACTCCATTTGCTCCACTGTCTAGGAGCGCGGCTACTTCGATATTTTTGTTTTTTGTAATTATAGCTATTTTTAGAACTAGTTCCCTGAGTGGACGCATTGTGCAGACTTTCCGCTCAGTTGGGATCTGAGAGGGGGAACTATTTTTATTTTCTTTGTAAGCCAAATTAAGCCTCCCTTCCCGGGGAGCACACTCTTTCGAGATCGTGGCTTCGGTGATGTCATCTGATAGGATACTACTTCGAGATGACAGAGAATCAAGAGAAACATCACTATCTAATACATTAAAAGGATTAAAAGAAGACAAAGAGGAAGAGTGAGGTTGAGAAGGTGAAATAGAATTTGTACTAGCACTATCTAGGCATCAAGTACGGTAGTCCAAAGGTAAACTGTTTTTATGTTTTTCATGAGGGGGAGGGGTCGTACCCGATACGATCTCCCTTACTCTTTTCCCTGAGTTACATCAAGATCTCGGAAATAGGCTTGTGCAGCCTCTAAGTCCATGCCTTGTATTGCTTTAACCCAGTTAGGCGATTGTGGGGTTTGTTGGTTTGTTGAAGCAGTTCCTTTTGTGGCCCGCACTTGTTTGGTTTTATATTTAGGACATTCCTTTCTATGTCCACCTCGAGAGAATCCACAGTCTTTACATTGAGTGGAGGGTTTTTTGCATTCCTTGGCACAATGTCCGTCGCCTCCACAGTTGTAACATCCCAGAGATGTCTTCCGAACATCGGTAGTAGTTACAGTTGTGTCGATGTCCATGGCATTGGGGTCTTGACATTGGAAGGAGGAGCGGGTTTCGAAGGCCTCGATTGCATTGGCGTATTTTTGAATGACAGCAATGAAGTTGTGAATTTTGGTCGGCCTTTCTCCTTGCAGGAACATGTGTTTGATAATGTCTTGTCGACTGTTCCTTTCGAGAAGAGCTATCTCCATCATAGGATCACATTTTGCCTGATCATAAAGAGCTATCCATGTCGTTAGGAAGACCTGGGTTTGCTCCTTCGATTCTTGCTTCTTATCCATGAGTTTACGAAGGGCTATATCTCTTTCGTTGCCAATTCGAAAACGGCTATCGAGTAGGGCTTCTAGTTGAGCGGGAGAAGGCCATTCATGGTCTTCCCATCCTCGTCTTTTTTTAATTCGTTTCTGGCCCAAGTGCTAGCACCATTTTTATCCTTTTCTCCTATGTTGCCTATGTGTGAAAGTGCCGCTAAGCACCCTTGTTTATTGGTGGTGAACATTTCTGCATGGACCTCGATCCAGGCCATCATTTTTGTCCACCATTCATCATAACGGCTGTAAGTTCCGTCAAAATTCCCAGGATCAGGGATTATTTCGATGTGCTTCTTCGAGTTCTCGGAGGACCTTTGTGAAGGTCGAAGTGCTGCGATGACGGCAAGGGTTTTGGGAGACAAGGATGACGTCTGGGGAGGGGCTTCTTCTCTTTCTTGGTCTAGGTGATCGTGGGCCTTTCGGGTGCTGTTTTGCACTTCTTTGAGCTGTTCCTGCAGCTTCTCGATCATTTCGTACAGCAACTCTAGACGAGCGTCTGAGACAGCGCTCGTCGATGGTTGGGATGGTGGGTCTTCGGGGATCGATCTCGGGCCCCTGCCTCTCATTGGGTTGAACATGGGCTGCTCTGTGCCCATATCCATCAAATATCCTCCTGATCCCATCTTGTAACTCAATTTGGAATTCTACGTGACTGGTGTAGATGTAGTATGGGTCGTAATTTTCAGCAACAAATTCGCCGTCGAGGGATCTCAAGAATTGGTTTTTGAGTTCAAAGGGCCAATCACCGACTATGTCAAGTTCAAAGCCTCCAATGTAGTCGTCGTTAGGGTCTTCTTCCTGTATTGGAAGACGGGGGACAGGAAAGACCTTTCGCACAGCAAAGGACACGTTTTCGAAGATTACGGGAATGATGGGCAATTCTAGGTAGTCCAATTGAGGATAGTTTGTTCCTGCAAGTAGGCTACGAATTGCTGATCGTGTGCTTTGTGTAGCGTGGTGAGTTCTTCAGGGGCAGGAAGAGTGATTGGTTTGGGGGCGGTTTCATAGTTGGTGTCCCAGCCAGTGTCAGACCACTGAGTTTTCACGTCGTATGGGTCGGGCTCTGAGGGTCGATGGTAGTCGGGGCTAAGAAAACTTAGTTTGAATTCTTTTCCAGCAATAATCAATTCAAGGTGGTATCCTTCTTCTTGATTGGACAAGTGGTAGAAGAGGGCAGCGATAAGGGTGAAACAATAGACGAAGGCGAGTGTTCCAATGAGGATGATGAGGGTGATACTCATATAACGAGGAGGATCTCACGAAGAGTCACTTCACTCGGATCTGTAAAAGAAAAATCTTCTTTGGCGGGTTGTGTCACAGGCATGACTTTCTGGTGGGGGAACCGGGGAGTGCACGCAGGCGATATCTGTTGCCCGTCAAGCGGATGGGTAGGTAATACCCACGGATCGTTTAGGTTATATCACGCGCAACCTCGGTAACAATTACACTTGTTCGAAAGCATGTCCTGACCCACTATGCATAGGGTAGGGATTGATACTATTACTCGCGGCGAAGTGTGTCCTCTTGAATGAGGTCGTAGCCTTCACAAAGCGAACGAGTTTGTGGGATGTACAGTCCCGCGATACAATTTGTAGATCAAGGGTTCGTAATCCCCTGGATGATAACCTGGTCAAGGGTTCTCTTTATCCTCTGATGTGAGGGGTCTCCCTTATGTCTGGGATCCGACAATGACAAAGTGGTTTAGAAGCAAAGTGTTTGTCACAATGTACTGGTGACGAGTGAGGTGGGATAGTAAAGAAAGTCTTGTTCTTATGAAGGCAACCTAAATCCTGACAGACTATGGCACCTCGACTTGAACTTAACTATAGGGAGGGGACTGTGTAGGATGGAGGGAATCCAACCAGAACAAGACTAGCTTGTTTGGTTGTTGCATTCAAGTATTTATACTACTGACATGGGTGCACAGACCAGCTTAGGGCAGGTCTGAATAAGCTATGCTAACTAATCTAGTAATGTATCAACGAGTGTTATGAAGATAAAGGTACAGGTCACGTGATGATGACTAAGCAAGTCACATGACATAAAAGTAAAGGGAAAGATGTAAGGTCGGAAGAGGTCATGTGATGCTGACTAAGTAGGTCACGTGACTTTGAAGAATCGAAAATGAAGAGGTTTGTAACAAATATCTCGACATCTTCGCGAAAAAGGCTAGCGAACGCATGCCTGAAAAGAAAACATGGGATCATACTGTAGATCTGAAACCAGACTTCAAACCAAAGAAGGGTTGAATAATTCCCCTGAATCCTGTAGAATAGGATGAAGTTAAAGCCTTCATAGAAGACCAATTGAGCCAGGGTTACATCAGACCTTCGAAGTCCCCCCAAACTTCACCCGTGTTCTTTATCCCTAAAAAAGATGGTAAAAAGCAAATGGTCATGGACTACAGATATCTAAATGAGGGAACTGTCAAAAATAACTACCCTCTTCCCCTTATTGGATCAATCATCGATAAATTAAAAGGAAGCAAACACTTCACCAAGATGAATCTCTGTTGGGGCTATAACAACATGAGAATCAAAGAAGGAGACGAATGGAAAAGAGCCTTTGTCTGCCATCTTGGGTCCTACAAACCTACCATGATGTATTTTGGGATGTGTAATTCCCTGGCTATGTTCCAAAACATGATGAATGACATCTTTGCGGACATGGAAGATGTAGTAATTATTTATATCGATGATCTCTTGATCTTTACGAATAAAGATATGAAGCACCATCAGGAAATGGTTAAAAGAGTCCTAGAAAGACTACGAAAGAACGACTTATTCGTCAAACCCGAAAAGTGTTTCTTTGGAGTACAAAAAGTCGACATGCTAGGAATGGACGTCTCCTGCGATGGAATCTCAATGAATGCTGAAAAACTTGATGGCATTGCCAAGTGGCTGGTTCCCACAAACATAAAAGCCGTGAGAAGCTTCTTGGGTCTAGCCAACTTCTATCGCCATTTCATTACCAATTACAGCTTGGAAGCAAGACCTCTCCATGACTTAACTAGGAAAGATCAACCCTGGAAGTGGGACACAGCCCAGCAGAAAGTGTTTGACACGCTTAAAAATAGATTCACCACCGCACCTGTATTGGCTTATCCGGATGACACAACCCCTTATTGTGTCGAATGCAATGCTTCGGACTTCGCAACAGGAGCTGTGCTCTCTTCCTTAAAAGACAACAAATGGCATCCAGTTGCATTTATGTCACACTCCATGACTCCGGAACAGTGCAATTATCCCATCGCCGATAAAGAAATGCTCGTGATCATTCTAGTGTTAGAGCAATGGAGACACTATTTAGAAGGTGCTAGACATAATTTCGAGATCTGGACGGATCATAAAAACCTCCAATATTTCATGAAGAGTCAAGATCTGAATCAACGACAAGCCAGATGGGCTCAGTACCTATCCCGATTCGATTACACTCTCATGAATAAACCTGGTATCTCAATGGGGAAAGCCGATGCTCTCTCTAGAAGAGAAGATCACATGATCAGCATCGAGAATGATAACAAACAAATGACATTCATACCGGAATCACGCATCAGATCTCTAGAAGAAATCACCTTATTCGATAAAATCAAATCCTCGCACTCTGGTTGCACATCTCCAGACAGGTCGATCCTCCGTGAAGGATTATATTATTATAGCGATAAACTTTGGGTTCCAAAAGAACTCCGCTGTGACGTGATAACTCAATTCCACGATCACCCGATCTTCGGCCATAAAGGTGCTGAAAAGACACAAGATTTCCTCACAAGATATTATTCTTGGCCTGGGGCCAAGAAGGACATACAGGAATATTGTAAAGCCTGTGAGCGCTGCACGCACATGAAACCTGTTGAGAGGATAGGAACTGTGCTCGAGTACTTACATTGTAATGGAACAAGATGAGGTTGAGGGGAATGTTGTGGTTGTGGAAGAAGATTGAATAAACTCCTATTCAAACTCAGATGCTGCTGAGCTATCTTATATAATACAAGCGTGTGAACTATTTACTATATTAGTACTCCAGTGCTCGTATTTCAACACTCCCCCTTGCTTAGTA